>CAUYRT010027249.1:0-107896 GCA_963574885.1 Lepilemur ruficaudatus | reverse complement strand
TTGGTGGGACTGCAAATTGGTGCAACCTTTGTGGAAAAGAATTTGGAGATTCCTCAAAGAGCTAAAATTAGAATTACCATTCGATCCAGCAATAGCATTATTAGGCATCTATCCAAAAGAGCATAAGACATTCTATGATACAGACTTGACATCTTATTTTAAAGACTTTCACTTGTGTATGACTTTTTTTTTAAAGGTACTAGCTTATGTAGGTTTAATTGCATTTTTATAGCCTATAAATTATAGCTGATATTCTCAAGGGTATACTACGGTTTCAATTAAGAGAGGTAGTTTAGAAATTAGGAAACCAAGATTGTGAAACTATACTACGTCCTTGGAACACATATGCATATGATCATTAAAATTTCTGAGTAGGATATAAAACATTTATATGGACTCTGATTGCCCTGAACAAATTATGAATATTCCTTGGGGCATAAATGTTTAAGACTTTCTAAAATGATGCTGACATTATATATCCTTTTATTCCAGAATAACTTGATTTTTAAACAATAATCACATAAAACATTAATAAATATTAAAATTATATTCTATTATATAGATTAAAATAAATTACTTAAATTATTTATACTATAGTTATAGCAGTTACTTGTATGGGTCTATTAGACCTAAAATTTTTTGACTACAATATTTTTATTCATTGTGTAATGAATGCAAATATTTGCATATTGCTTTTAATCTACTTTGAAATATTTTAAGTTGTAATAGAACTCAAATAAATTAATAAAGACCTAACATTTTATTACTTTCTATTTACATCTGATGACAGTGAAGGCATATTCTATTAAAAGACAGAAAACTATCTTTTGAAAAACCAGATATCATGATGTAGGGTGAGCAGTTCATAATTTGTGTTAGTTTCAGGCAAGAGATGTCATAAGAAATAGAATTCTTTTATTTTCCTATGGAGGATGATAGAATCAGAAAATTGTATAATTTTGTTTATAGCAGTGTTTTCCACAAGGTATTCTAAGGGACACTAACCCCAATCTCTCATTATTTCATTCAATAAATATATATTGAGTGCTTTCTCGTTGACAAACACCTCACATTGATTTTGATGGGGAAAAATGTCCACAGTAATATGTTTGGTACACAATGCATACTCTCTATCATCCAGAGAAAGTAGCAAAGATGGTCTATGAGGCAAACACTAAGACGCTTAGGTAGAAGAGTCTAAGAGGCATACCCTAAGATTAGCTAGGCAAAGGGTATGTAAGAATCCCTGGTGCATTGTCCTCCAGCACCTTGACTTGAATATCAAGGTAGAGAAGCATCTATCTTGATGATATTTGTGGGTGTAGCTTCTGCTTAATAAAATGGATTACAATTTAATACATAGAAGCCTCACAGCATTTTAAGGAATCATACTATGTTATACTAAAAGGGACAGAGAAAGTTCAAATTGAAGAAAGGCTTCTGGGCCATTAACTTCCGATGGATAGGAAAAGGATGGACCCAAGAGTCATAAAGAACTACTCTCAGTAAGGTGAACTGGGTCCTAATTAAGAAACTGGTGACATGTGCCCAGTTGGATTTTAGAATTGCTGTGGGTCAGTGACTGCTTTGTATCTCCTATCTATCCACCCCCATTTCAAATAGGACTGTTTAGTTTTGTTATGCTATCCCTGTCTCACTGTTGTATGTTGGCTATGTGAGGGCCAGATAACGTATGTTTTTAGTTCACAGAGCACTGGATCAAGAGGAGCCACTTCTGAGCAGCTCCAGTCAGGTAACTAAGCATGAGGAAGCTCATTCATACCTAGAACTGACTTATATAATGAAATCATGAACTTCTAACCTGATCCTGAAGCCACAGTAAGATAAGACTTTGAAGGTCTTAGGAATGGGGTCAGTGTACATTGCATGTGTAAGGACATGAATTACAGTATTAAAGGCCAAAAGGCAGACTCTGTTGGACTGTTACTTTTATGGCCCTACCAATGAACTATACCTCACAGAATTCAAGACCTTGTAACGTTTCCTCCCATATTATCTCTAATCTTGGCTCATGGGACAATAGTAAGAATGATGCACAGAGATGCTTAATAAGTGGTTATACATTCTGAGTTGCCACATAAAAAGTCAGGCTATACTGCTGGAAAGACCATGTGAATAGAGATAGGCCCTTAGAATTCACAGAGAAACAGGCTCACCAAACTCTGCATCATAGTTGATTCCAGCCACAAATGACCACAGGCAAGATCACCGGAAGAACCACCTAACTGAGTCCAGCCCACATTGCAGAGTCATGTGCAAATAAAATGGTTGTTTTAAGCCACTAAGTTTTGGAGTGTTTTCCCCTCACAATAGGTAACCTGAAACAATTGTCTTTGGAGCAATTTAGGTAAAGTCAAATGAAAATAAGCATAAACTAGATTTTCTTCAAAAAATAAATATGTATTATTCAGGTAGGCAATGAAAAAAAGGCATTTCAAATGAGGGAACAAAGAGTGAAAAAAATAGTAAAAGAGCAGGCAGAATAGTGAGAACACAGTATGTTGCCATGTCATCCCTTAAGTTTTGAGGTCTTTCTGCCACTTTTCAGAGACTTCTTATGCTTGTTTGTTGTGTTATGTCCATGCTTTTTGGTTGCAAGAGGGAAGACTTGGGAGGAACGGGGCTACTCCGTCTTTGCAGAACCCCATTGAATTCTAAACTATTTTCATAGTGTCTATAGCAATTTATTACATACTTATTTTCTCTTATGTAAACTAATTTAGGGTAAAGACTTTTCTTTAAAACTTTGTAATCCTAGAATTAGTATATTACTTATCACAGAGTGATCAGTAGATGTTTGTTAAATGGATGAATAAATGGATTTCACTAAGTACTTTTTGATAGATGCCAAATATGTGCTTTCAATGAAAAAAAGCTATTTGGTCTCTAAAGAAAAAAATCAAGACTTGGGCAAAGGAAGTAGATATTAGAACATTTATAAATATGTCATTTGAGAAACTTATGTTTTTAAAAATTAAAACACAAAAATCTATCACATTTCTATATAGTAGGAATATATATGTTGAAACTGAAATTAAAATGACAATATCATTTACAAACACTCCAAAGAAAATTAAATACTTAGGTATAAATTTAACAAAATGTACATAGGATTTATATGCTGAAAATTATAAAATGCTGATGAAAGAAATAAAAAAGGCAATACTAAATAAATGGAAAGATATACTGTGGTCATAGATTGAGGGACTCAATATATAATAGTAAAGATACCAGTTCTTGGCTTAATGCAATTGTTATCAAAATTCCAGTAAGTTTTGTGGACATAGACAAGCTTATGCGAAGATTTACATGGAAAATAACAGGCCCTACAATAGCTAAGACAATCTTGAAAAAGAAGGATAAAGAAGGATTCATTCTACTTGATATTTAGGCCTGCCATATAGTTACACTAATCAATACAATGTGGTATTGGCAGAGCGATACACAAAGGTGCAGAATACAGAATGTAGACATTAACCCATACAAACATGCCCAATGGATTTTGAGTAAAGATACAAAAGCAACTCAATGAAGGACGCATAATCTTTTCAACAAATGGTGCTGGAACAACTGTACATCTAACTCCAAAAAATTAAACCTCAACCTAAATAAATCGTACACTTTATACAAATATTAGCTATAAAGGAATCACAGGTTTAAATGTAAAATAATCAAACTTTTGGCAATTTTTTAAATTTTAGAATTAAAAAATAAAATAAGAGAAAATTCTCAGGAACTAGAGTTGGCAAGGAGTTTTTATGCTTCACACCAAAGGCACGATCCATAAATGAAAAAATTCACAAATTGAATCTCATCAAAATTAAAAACTTTTGCTCTACAAAAGACCAATTCGGAAGATGGAAAGACAAGCTGTGGTCTGGCAGAAAATATTTGCAAACCACATATCAGAAAAAGGACTAGTATTTAGAACATACAAAGATTTCTCAAAACTCAACAAAAAGGACATAAATAATTCAATTATAAAATGGACGAAAACCATGAATATGTTACTGAAAAGGATAGAGATGGTAAATCAGCACGTGAAAATATGTTAGTCTTCATTAGCCATTAGGAAAAATGCAAATTAAAATCAAAATGAGTTATCACAATACGCCTACCAAAATGGCTACAGTTAAAAATACGGACAACACCAAGTGCTGCAAGGATGTGGAGAAACTGGATCACTTACATATTGCCAATGGGAATGTAAAATGGCACAGCTACTTTGGAAAATACTTTGGGAGTTTCTTATAAAACTAAACACATAACTACCATTTAACCCATATTCACTGAAGCATTTATTCCAGAAAAATGAAAACTTACATTCCACAAAATATTATACATGAATGTTCATAGAAGCTTTATATTTACTATCCCCAAACTGGAATCAACCCAGATAACCTTCAACAAGTGAATAAACACTGTGGTATATCCGTACCATGAAATACTACTCAGCAATAAACATGAATGAACTATGAATACATGCAGCAACTTAGATGGACGTCAAACGAATTATGTTGAATGAAAAATCCCATTCCATAAGGTTATATACTATATGATTCCATTTATATCACATTGTTGAATTGACGAAATTATAAATATAAACAATAGATGAGTGGTTGCCAGGAGTTTGGGATTGCGGTTGGGTAGAAATGAATGTAGCTATAAATGGACAACTAGAAGGACCCTTGAGGTGATGGCATTGTTCTGTTTCTTAACTGTGTCAATGTCAATACCCTGATTATGATATTATACTACAGTTTTGCCAAATGTTAACATTGAGCAAATTTCTATTATTTCTTGTAACTAAATATAAAACTGCAGTTATCTCAAAAATAAAATTTTATTTAAAAAACAGGGTGCCAAATAACTTAGAATGCTACCATTTGGGGGGAATTGGAATGCTTATATGTGCCCCAGCTAGCTCTGCATATGAAACTGCTAATAGGGCATAACTCTGAAAGGGGGAATTAAAAATTGGAAGTCAAGAATATAGGAAAATTTTATTTTTTGTTAAATAAACTTGTTTTTATACATGGTCATAAAAGTAAAACAAACAAAAGAAATTGTTGCACAGCTCTCCTTCATTTGCTTTTACTTTTTAAAATTTTTAAAAATAGATTTAGGGGGTACAAGTACAATTTGTTACATGGATATAGTACATAGTTGTGGAGTCCAGGCTTATAGTGTAACCATCACTTGGATAGTGTCAATTGTACCCATCAAGTAATTTTTCATTCACTTTTTCAGGTAAAAAATAAAATAAAAATTCAAGGAGAAAACTGAGTAAAAAAACCAAGTACTATGGAGCAAAGAACTATGTGATATTATTCTGTCTAAAATAGATATTAAGGGAAGGGAGTAAATAAATTCTTGTTCATTATAATGATAGTAATCTTGGGCGTTTCCATTATTTACACCATTTAATTGCACATATTTAGGTGTAAATGCAAATTAGCTGTATACGAAAGCCACATGAAACCATTTCATTGACAAGTTAATACCCAGAACACTTATCAGAATGACTAGAACCTTAGAATAGAAGCTAATATTTTCAAACTTTTGAAATTCTTTGCAAGTGGATTATTTAAAAACTAATGGTGACAGTTTTGTGGCCTGATAGCTAACAATGTGCCAAAATGTCAGTGACTCAACTAACAGCCCTTGGGCTTTCTTCCCGTCAACACCAACTCATGCTATTTCAAATGCTGTTTATAAAGATTTTGAGTACCCCTTTCCAAATTGGAAAAGGAAGCCATGGCAACACTAGCTTCAAATCAATTGGCATATTTGCATTTCAGTGACAAAGTATCTCTTTCTGCCGTTTATCACTTTCTCTAGGATGCTATCTGACAAACATGCAACCTTAAAGTGTTTGTCTTCTAGTTTCACTGTCCATTAATATGTAGGCATATGAATATATGGCAAATGTCATCATTTTGGAAACTTTTCAAACTTTCATTCATTATTGCAACTATAAATTCAGAGGCATTTTAATGCAATTTCTCAGAGCATTGGATCACATTGGATATTTAAACACATCAAAGAATTGCAATCTCAGTGCTTTCAAAATTCAGATTACTAATGTGAACACATCATTATTTTTGCATCAACAATAAGTGATGAAATGAAGTGTTAGACTAAGGATGTTCAACTCGATTCTAATCTAATTCTAATGTGAGGACACACACTTGCCTATCTTGAAGAATCACCTCCCACATGCATGAACAATCAGAAATAATGATTTTTTTTAAAAAAGAAATACAGCAAATACGAAATTAAAATCAAATTACTATTGCTCAAGTGAGAATGGCTGGTCCAAACAGTACTCTTTAAGTGTACTAGTATGACAGTTATTTATCTATGCCCCTACAAAACCTGTACTTACATTCAGAGATATGTTTTAATATAAAAGGATTGTTAGACCCTAAGAAAAAGAACAAGAGTTGCCAAAGGAATGATGCATTTGTTATTTTAAAATCCATTAGGCATCTTTCCCAAGCACAACCCTTTGCTTATATTCATTTATATTTTCTAACATTAACTGTAACGTAATATATGGTGTCAGTGTTAAAAGGATACATTTCTATTTAACTTTTATGTGACTTTGACCTATCTTAATGTCCTAACACACCTGTAGCCATGGCTCAGCATAAAGGTAATTCTTATAGGTGACAATGAGAGGGAGGCATGATCCTTATGACAGAGGAGTGATAGGTGCTGATCAGAAGTTCAGAAGTATTAGTCTAATTTTTATTTGAAAAGACACTAGGTGATTCTAAGACTTTCTCCAAGTTAAGAATCAACTGCCTCAGGTTTTCTTTATTTCTCTAAATAAGCTGAAATACAGAAAGCAAAAAAATAGATTTAAACATACCCTCTATCTGCCTATAACCCAGCTTTGCTAATGTTCTAATAGTATAATGACATCCACGATCATTCATGAAGGATGTGATTCACAATCCATGAAGGGCTAAATGCTTAAACTGAGATTTTTTAACTGCTAATGTATTACACAGATACTGTTTCAATGCATTATCATTAAACAAACTAAATATGTCTCTTCCACAAGCTGACAAAGATATGTAGATACATGATGAGTTTCCTTGCGGACAAAGGCATAGAATTTGTTATTAACTTTGGTATTGGCCCTGAAAGATTAGGGAGAATTTTTGTATTGACCCAGCAGTTCTAGTTAACAAAATGATCTTGAGCAAAACCTTTGTATTCCCTAACCTGGCAATGCTGCCTTCCTCTTCCTGTGCACATACACACATTACCTAAATCATCTTTGCAGATGAGTGTGAACCAAAGGTATCCATGCTCTATCTGTCCATGAAGGGCAATAACAAAATGTTACAATCCATTTAGCAATAAACTATGCATCCTTTCTGCAAGTCTTTGCTTACATTTTATTTGCAACATTTACCTCCTCTATAAATTTTATTTCATAGTCTTTAGTAATTTCTGGTAACATAAGTAGATACCCAGATGGTATCTCTTTTCTCCATAAGCTAGAAATAATGTCTCAATATAAATTCCAATCCCATCTTTTTATGATTTAGATTCTAAATTTTAGAAAGCAGCAACCCATGCAAATATCGAGACAATACCTTTAGGCAAAAGAGTAAGCAACAAAATTTAAGTATGAGAAAGCAGCATGTGATTTCTTTGATTCAGCAGTAATAGAATTAAAAGAATACCTGATGACACAGGCATAGAGGCCACTGTCCTGTAGCAATGTTGGCCGGAACCAAATGGAGTCTTCTTCTTTGCTCATTCTGCTTCCATCAAAGGCTATCGGTTCTTCAAAGTCTCCAGGACCAGAACTTTTGTACCACATCAAACTGAGTCCAGCACTTTGGGCAAGGGAGTAATTTGCTCTGATATAACCATAAAAGAGTGCACATTTGATTCGAACAGGCTCTCCCACCAAAACTTGATACTTCTTGATATCAACAGACCAATCAGTGCATCCATCAGCTATAGTAAAAGAAAAGAGAGAGGAAAAACATTAGAGAAAAATTCAACAATTAGTTTATTCATTCATTTAACATGTATTTACTGAGTATCTAATTGGGTCAGATTTTATTCTAGGCACAGAGGATATAGCAATGAATCAAACTGAGAATGGCCTTTAAAAGTAGTTTACCTTGCTAGCAAACAGTGTACTCTTCCTTTCAGTCTGCTTCTGCTGGTATTTATTAGCTTATATCCATGTACTGGTTATTGATTTATTGCTTCTCAGGTCTAAATATACCTTTCTGCCTGCTCTGTAAAGACAGATCTGGGCCTTTGAAATGTTTTTTTTTTTTCTTTGCTAGCTGGCACTGAAGTTTTGCCAGTAGAGGGTACTGGAGAGACATCACAGGAGGAAAGAGTTTTGCCTCCTAGTTCCAGTGTCACTTGGCAGGTTCTTGCAGTATATGAGGCTTCTCCAGCACCTGGTTCCTGCAGTGCATGGCAGCCAGCAGCTTGGTGATGTTTTTAGCAGAGCCTCAGGTAAGACATTTTGTTCCCATGAACAGCTTTCCCAGGGACCTTAGGGAGAGGATCTCTGTTAACTTCCAGAGGACAGATTTTTAACAAGTTCTGCTAGTGTGGCAACTCAGTGATTTCTGCCATTCAGTAAGCCACAGCTGTACCTTACCAATAAGGTTTGAATCTCTTCTGGGAATGAAAAATTAGGGCACTTTCTTTTGGGTGCTCTATCTCAGCCCTAGGGTGAAGGCAGCCACTCTTCTATTCTTTAGGTTTCTCTTTCCTAGGGACCGAATGTGTGTGATTCCCCTCTCCCAATTCATCTGTTGAATCCTTAATGCCCAACGTGATGGTATTTGGAGAGAAGACTTTTGAGAAGTTATTTGGGTTAAATGAGGTCATAAGGGTGAGTCCCCTCCTGATGGAATTAATGTCCTTTTTTTTCTTTAAGAAAACATCAGCAAGTAAGTTACCCTTCTAAGAAGAGACAACAGAGAGCGCTCACTTGCTCTCTCTCTCTCTCTCTCCTTGTGCTCACAAAGAAGAGATCAAGTGAACAATACAGCAAGAAGGTAGCCATCTTAAAGCCAGGACGAGAGCCATCATCAGAAACTGAACTGGCTGTTACCTTGATCTTGGACTTCCCAGGTAACAGAATTGTGAGGAATAAATGTCTGCTGTTTAATCCACCCAGTCTACAGTATTTTGTTATGCCAAGCCCAAGCAGATAAATATATTTTCTTTCATAATAGCCAATACTTTCACTACTACAATCCCCTGTTACACTTAATAATTCTTTGTACAAACTTTCCCTGTTCAAATGACTGTGGTTCTTCTCTCTGATTGGACCCAAACTGATAAAATCACAAATAAATGTTTTATAGCCAAACAAGATAGAAAGAAAGAAAACAAAAGTGAGTTGAGCTCTGGTAGTGGTTTTTTCACAGCCAGAGACAGAGGTAGATGGCCACTTTGCTCTGACTTCTGGGAACATCACGGGAAGTGAAAAAAAGAAACCACTGTAGGGAATGGGAAGGACAGGGGTGGGGTATGGTTGGGCTTTCTGTGTCTCCTGGAAGCACTATCTTCCAAATGGTATCTTGTCACCATTTATTTTATCACCCCTCTCCCTGCACATATATACACAACAGCAGGTCATCACAGGGCAGGTACATCAACATTATCATCATCACAGAGAAGCTGTGGATTTATTGCTTAGAAAAGGAAGTTGTCCAACACTTATCAGGAAAATCAATTTGGCATTGCTCAGAATATACAAATGTTGAGCAAAAGGGCAAAGACCAAGCAAACAGAACCTCCGATACCAGTAAAATCTGAATATTGCAAGCTGGGTTAAACTCACTACAAATTAAAAAGAGCAAAGCCTAAAGGCTCTGAGAGCTGAATGAATAGTATAGAATTCAAGAGAAGAAAACGATCTAGAAAGATGAAAAGGAAGACATACATTAGAGCAAAGAAGAAACATCATAACATATGGAACCAATTATTTACATTTATTACTTTAAAATTATACCTAACATCTAACAAGCACCTAACTATGTGCCAACGAGTTTACACATTTTTACCAACTCTTCACAAAAATATCCACTAAGAGTTTGAGTTTCCTGTGCCTTCTACTTGGAAACTTTTCCAATCAACCAACTGCATGGCTTCCTCTCTTCTTCCCTCCAAACATCACCTCCTCAGAAAGGCCTTTTCCAATTTCCCCGTATGAAACACTGTCTTCCTAATTCCTGGTCACTTGATCGAGAGATTGCTTTAATATTTCATTGATAAGACTTATTGCTATTTGACATTACATTATGTATCTGCTTTTTTTGATTTCTGTATGTCCAACAGACTGTAAACCCCTGAGATCAGGGACATTGTCCTTCTCACTCATTTATTTTTTTTCTGTATATTTTTAGTTGGCCAATGAATTTCTTTCTAAACGAGGTCTTGCTCTTGCTCAGGCTGGTTTTGAACTCCTGACCTTGAGTGATCCACCCGCCTCGGCCTCCCAGAGTGCTAGGATTATAGGCATGAGCCACCACGCCCAGCCATCTCACTCATTTCTTTAGCCCCATTCCTTACAACTGTGCCTACTAACCAGTTCGACACCCATTTATTAAATGAATGGGTGGATGCATAAAAAATAAACAAATGAATAACCAAACAGTTGGAGAAACTCCATGCCAGCTAATGAGCATGAGTGCTGGGATTCTCACCCAGCTATATCTGAATGTAGAATTAATTTTCCCTACCACCACATATTCTTAATAAAGGTCTCTTAATAAAGGTGTCAATTTCACAGGTTTCTTTGATTTAGTTAATTTCAATTATTAAGTTTGGTTTTAAGATTTTTATTAAAGGGCTGTAATGAGGTACTACCTAGAGTAGATGTGCTGGAAGCTTGATGACCAGAATCAATGTCCGAGTTATTGTCATCATTCCTGTCAGTGACTGCTGCAGAGCCAGCATACCACATTAAATACGATGAAAGAACTACACAGAGATGTCAGGGTTATGCGATATTTATCTCAACGGTTTTGCACATTTGTCCCATTACATAAAATGAATTCTAGGTGGCATTTTAGCTTAAACAGTTATAATTCTGGTGATAAGCATGAAATTATTTTGTTTTACCACAATATGAATTACAATTTTAGAATCAAGTTATTCTAACTGAGGCTATCTGCCAAAGAGGATATTGCTGCCAGTGAAAAAGGTTGAAACACCTTCAAGGTAGCTGTATAAACAGTAAGATCAAATTATTCAAAGTCTCAGAAGATTTGTAAGATGAAGCAAAATGCTTGAAGGTAAAAGCAAAAAGATTTAGTCTAGAAAGTTCTAGAAAGTTAGCAACAAATTAAATCAAGAGAACCGAGGGAGAGTTGTGTTGGGAATAAATGTGGATATTAGTGCACACTTTTGGAATATGTTTACTGAGAAAATCTTGGAATAAAACCACAAATATTCCTGAAAATTAGAGTTTTTCAGTACTTAACTATCAGGAGAAAAAAAAAAAGGTTCAAACTATTCAGAGTCACATGTCAAGGAAGAGCCAGAGCTAAAAGGAAGAAATGACACCTTGGACATCAGAGACACTTTGTGTTCATTTTAATATGGAAATGGAGGACCTATGTCTTAGGAGGTTTTACTGCCACTAAACTAGATGCATGTTCAAAAAATAAGCTATCAAATTAAAATGATTTAATACTTTTTGGAAAAAGATGGCAAATACTATAAAGAACAATTCAAGATACATTCATATTATTTGAATAAATACATTCTAATAATTGATGGTTTCATCTCTTTTCAATAATTACAATAAAGCATTTTATTAAGTGAAAGAGATGATGAATGGCATTTATTTCTTCCTTTGTTAAGATTTTGCCTCATTTTTGCACATTGTTCTCTCTCACCTTGTGGGTATTATAGTTTTTTCCTAAACCAGTTGAAAATAAATTAAATTAGAGAAATAGTGACATTTCATCCCTAAATATTTAAGTATGTATTTCCTTATGAATAAAGTTTTCTTTACATAACCACAAATCATTTTTTTAAACATGTGTACTGGGGCATCTCAAATCTTAAAAGGATATGTGATAATTTAAAACCTAACTGTTGATAAACAAAATTGCCGTTGTACATTCAGTTTTTTCTTACTACCACACACAAGCTCTTTTGGCTTTAGAATAATCATTCCAAAAGCAGATTTCTAGACACTGTTAATTTCATTACACATTTATAAATTATGTGTAATTTTATTATGTAACTTATTATTTTATTATTATTTTTAAAAATTATCAGGTAATTGTGTAGACTGGTAGTATTTAATCTTTTTGTGTCTCTTTCAGAATAAAATACCCTTCTATAAGCCTCTCTTAGAAAATTTGCTATTGGTATTCTCCTTCCCTGATGGGAGTATTCTAGTACTCTAGTTCAGTACCACTCTGTGGTGCATATTCTTTCACAGACGATGGGAGTTTATGAAGCCATGAAGTTATGTTGGGGGATGGGAGTAGGAAGCACCATGCTCATTCATTTTTGTTACCACCCATAAAGTTCTGGGAGCTTATATGAAGTCAGTGATGGAATTAAGATTCAGAACTCATTCCTTTACAGGGAGTTCATGCTGATGTACCATTTCATGAACAAAAGCTACATCCACTGGATAATGTCAATATATTCAAATTAGATTAGAGAAAGTATTTTTAATTAAGTCACCATTACTACATATATAAGAGCTCAAAATATTTCCATGGTAACAAGCTTGAAGGTTGAATTCTTAAAAATAAAAGTCTAATCACAGAACTTATACACATTGTATCCTGATATAAAAATGAAATACTTTTACTTATAAAAGGGTAAATTGTATTATTTTAAAGTACAGGTTGAGCATTCCTAACTAGAAAATCCAAAATCCAAAATCCTGGAGAATTTGAAACTTTTTGAGTGTCAACATGAAGCCACAAATGGAAAATTCCACACCTGACCTCATGTAATGGATCACAGTCAAAACAAATGCACAACACATAGTTTATTCAGTGTCCCAAAGGGAATAATAAAATTACCTTCAGGCTATGTATATAAGGTGTGTATGAAACATAAGTGAATTTTGTGTTTAGACTTGGGTTCCATCTCCAAGATATCTCATTATGTACTGTATATGGAAATATTCCAAAATTAGAAAATATCTGAAATCCAAAACACTTCTGGTCCCAAGCATTTTGGAAAAGAGATGCACAAACTGTGTCTACTTGGGTAGGTATATTGGAATAATAATAAAACAATTAAGACACCTATGGTAGTGTAGTATATGCCCCACTCTGATACCCTTTACTAAGCTGATGTATCCATTCTCTAGCAGCTCATTTGAGTGTTGGTTGGTAACTGCTCATGTCATCTCCTCTTGAAAATTACTCTTGATTATTGACAAGAGCCACCCATCTGGGAAACTTACATCCCCTTGGATGTCGCCCACTGCCAGTAACTGACTGATGTGGGTAGACAAAAGACCAGCTGCTTTGCCTCAAATGGGGACAACTCTATGGTGCAATTTAGGCTCCAGAGCTCCTCTATGTATGATGCCAAGCCTAGAGTTTACTAGAGACCTCATCCTCACTCAGCTTTTTCCCCTCCCCTGCCCTGCTTCCCTCCCTCTCTTCCTTACAGGATTTCCCTGAAGAGTATTCCCTTAATCAATCATGTGCATCCAAAACCCTGTCTTGGACTCAGTTCTGAAAAGGTGACCTAACACAGATTTATATATTCATATAGTGAAAGCCAGCTTCATTCGAGTTTCTTTTCTAGGGGCTGTAGATACCAAGACATATAAGAAATAGCCCTTGTTTTCCAAGAGCTCACAGTCCAATAGGAGAGACAGACAAATATTAAAAGCACCACATGGAAATGCAATGATAAAGAAATACACAACACTGGTAGGAGCATGTTCTATGAAGCGGAAATGTTTGCGATATCTGTCAAAATTTAATAAGTTAGCCATACAAAGAATGGGCAGACAGATACTGATTTGGAGGTGAATACAAAAAGCACAGAAATAAGAGGTAGCATAGTTTTGCAAGAATGACAAATGGTTTTTTTGTGGTAGAAACAACAAGTTTAAAGCAGGCAACAGCAAGAGATGAAGGGAAAGACGTGGGCAAACAAGGACTGTGGAGGTTCCTTTATGAGATATAAAAAGTGTTTGGCTTCATTGTGACAGTAGTTGAGGAACATTGAAGGGTTTCAGTCTGGAGGGTGGAGACAGTCTAATCGTTTTTAATGTGCTATGCTGGGTGGAGTAAAGGATATAACCTTGAAGGCGGTAGCCAAGACAATGATATTGAAAGTCTAAAGTATGGCAGTGGCGGTAGAAAAGGAGCAAATGGGGTGGATTTGAGAAAGATTTAGAAGCTAAATTGGTAGGAGTAGGTGATTGAATGAATACAAGCAGTGAGGGAGAGGAATAATGTTAGTTTACTCTGCAACTCATACGTTTGGTCATTAGCTAAAATATCTTTCCCAGCCAACTAGAAAATCAAGAACACCATGTCTGTCAAGTGGTGGTGTCCTTGAAATGTTTTTATAACTTTTTCATTTAAATGTTTTAGGCAATGGAAATGTACTAAAGTTAAAAAAAAAAGAAAAACCTCAGCAGACAGATCTAAAATGCATATACACTTTTTGTCTTTTTTAATTGTACTGGCTCAAAAATAAATGTCTGGCATATTGATATCATTTGATTTTACCCCTAGTGTGCTTGGAAATACCAAACTTGAGACATGATTGTAACTAGGGAGTGTAGGCCATGCACCTAAATATCACAGACACAGAACAAAAGGCTAAGGCTAGATCTTAAATAGGTGAATTCTGCACTTTATCTGCACCGGCTGCTGCTCTTTCCAAATATGAGCTCCACAGCTGAAAGTTAGCAATGCTGGCATCCTTTTGAGGAGACAGCAGAGATGCCCGCAAATTATCAGCAGCAATGATAGCAGCAAAGCATCACAAAAGCTAATCTTTCTATTATGCTTTGGTTCACAAAACACTTTGTCACCAGCTCTACTTTTTGAATCATGTTTATCTGGGGTAAAATGTGTCCAGATTATCACCTTTAAAGATATATGCAGTGTAACAACTTCAGAAGAGCTCTTTCAAATATTTTAGAGAGATTTGTGTGGGTGGTAAGAATTGATGTTACTCAAGAGGCTCTGCCAATTATCAGGAACCCAGTTTCTAGACAACCCTTTGTCAGAGGAAGCCCGGAAGTTATCATCTATCAGCCTCTCAATCTAGGTCATCTCCAGGTATGTGCAGGCCTTGCTTAGCTGTTACCATATTTTTTCCTTAGATACTGATCCCTCTTAATCAGGAGATAGCTGGTGCCAAGGTAAATATTAATAGGATCCTGATAGTATTGTTAACCTTCCATCATATCTTAGCCTCTCAATTCTAGCAAGTATTCCTGACAGTAATACACAAAAACCTGTGCCTTGCATAGCATGCACTTGCTGAGGATTTATTTTTTAAAGCATTTGTTTTCTAATGATAAAAAGACCAAAAAGAAACTATTCGAGAGTAAAAAGAATAAAATTTATTTATAATCTATCCTTTCATTTATTCAGTTGCTTTTCTCAGTAGAGATCATGTATTTTATAACATTTTGCATCACGATTTTTCTACTGAACCTTTTGTAATAATTGCATAATATTCCATAATAGTGCTACATTGTAATTTACTTAAAGCCTCTGATGTTAATTAACTTTAAGTTTTTCCACAGGTTTGACTGTTCTGAATAGTTCTGTGATGAAACAACTTTATATAAAAAGCTCCACAGCCTTCCCCTTCAAAAAGAAAAAAAAAAAAAGGTATTTCCTTGGGGTAGAATCCCAGAAGTGAAATTATGGAATCAAATAATACATTTTAAGGCTTTATACATATTTTTAACTAGATTTCCAAAGGGTGTCTCGCAACCTTTCACAATAGCTGCCTATGGAAGCACCTACTTCACTACACATGCTAAGATTTTAACTCTTATGCACTATTTCTTAAATTGAGTACCAAATACAGTTTGTACATTTTTCTTTCAAATTACAAAAATATAGCATTAGAATCAGTATCACTCATCTGATAACTGAATGGCAAAAATGTTCAGCCATCATTTATCACCCCTAAATCTCTTACTGGGTTCATTATAATATGTATAATACATATATAATACACATGTATAATGTATAATACGTTATAATATGCATAATACATATTTTGCTGTGAGAATTCAAGCTATTTTTACTGAACATTATATTAATAATTAAATCCATTCACTTTGGTATTGTTTTTCCAATGAAAGATTGTGTTAACACAAGCTTTTGCATTTCTTTTGGCCCGACTATACAGAGAAGCATCTTAAAGTTGAGAAAACCAGTTGTGCTTGTACCTGCCATAAAGACAAAATAAGGCAGAGAAGCTCCCTGAGGCATGATAATAAAAGGATCTGCTGCCTGAATCCTCCTTTTGCTCAGACTTAGCAGCCTCTCAAATTCCTGGTGCCTCTTCTCACCTGTAATGTCTACTGGTCCACATCAGTGTTTTGTATTTGCTGTTTTCTTTTTCTTTCTTTCTTTTCTTTTCTTTTTTTTTTTTTTTTTTAAGACAGAGTCTCACTCTGTTGCCCCAGTTAGAGTGCCGTGGTGTCAGCCTAGCTCACAGCAACCTCAAACTCCTGGGTTCAAGTGATTCTCCTGCCTCAGCCTCCTGAGTCACTGGGACTGCAGGGGTGTGCCACCACACCCGGCTAAGTTTTTCTATTTTTAGTAGAGACAAGGTCTCGCTCTTGCTCAGGCTGGTCTCGAACTCCTGACCTCAAGATATCCTCCTTCCTCGGCCTCCTAGCGTGCTAGGATTATAGGTGTGAGCCACCGCCCCTGGTCTCTTTTCCTGCTGCTGTGGTTACATTTCCGTCTACTGGGCCACTGCAGGAGGGACTCTTCCTTCTCTGAAATACTGTTCAGAGTTAGGGCTTGTGACAGAATTCTCCAAATAGCAAGCAAATAATAATGTTCACCCAGAACTTGCCCATATCATCCAGTAAGGGAAGAGAAGTCATCACTGTGAACAATAACATGGGCTTTGTGGAATGCATGCTTCAAATCAGTTTTCAGAGTCAATAGTTCCTCAGAGGCAACAATTCATTTACTGTGAGGTCACCAGAAATCCCACAATATTCCTGAGGCTCTGGGATCCAGAGCAACTAGGGACATGATTTTTATGTTTCCTGGGGAGGAACATCCAAGCTGACTTTGAACAGCAAGTCATCAGTTTGAGTAGCAGTCTGGCCTCGGTCTTCACTTAACATACATTTCTTTGTGATGATCTAATATATCTGTATATATTTTCTAGTTCAATAAAACAAATGTGTTCAGGGCAAAAGAAGTCCAGGTGAGTATTTATATTTCTGGAAGAAAAGGGGGGAGAAATCAACCTCTAGATGCTAGGGGAGAGTCAGGAACACTGACTCTTGGTTTCCTAGTAATCCCTCCTTGCATTCTTTTGGAGGTTTGAGGAGTATTATGACCCTGACTAGCAGGGAATGCCCTATAATAAAGGTAAATATTTACTGAGTGTCTTTAGTCATAATTTGACTTCTTTGTGATAAACAGGGACCTATAATGTCCTCTGAATGCCTCTTGAACTAAAATAGTGGCCCTCCCTAACCAGCCATGCTCCCCAAATGAAGCATAAGGAAATATACATCTGGTTAAATGTAGTGCTTTTACATCCCATTGCACCCATAAATCAGTTCTACTTTTACATTTTATGTCATTAGCCACTTCTTCCAGACTTTTGGACCTATCTCTGAGCCATTTCAAGAGAGTCAGGAAGAAAGCAATCTTGAGTGTCAGACAGACTTCAGTGAGATCTTGGCAAATTTTCTCTCAATTTCTCTGCATACCAGGTTACATCATTTATGCATTTATTCAGCACCCACTGTAAGCCAAGGAACACCCTAAATGTTGGGGGTAGAGTGGTGAACAAAACAGAGTTCTAGCTCTCACAGAGCAGACATTGTAGCAATATAATGTATTGGGAAGCAAAACCGAAACAGGGTGAGAAGCTAGAAAGCTTTGGGGGCTCTCAATAAGGTGGCCACAGAAGGGTTCTCCGAGGAGCTAACATTTAAGCTGAGAGAAACTAGCCAAATGTGTGGAGACAGCAGGCTTCAAAACAGATACTCTGAGATGGGAATGCACTGGGTGTGGTAAGAAAGAGCAGGAGGGCTGGAGCAGTTGGAGGAAGTGAGTGGGAGGGAGAGTGGCCAGATCTTCCAGGGCCTTTCCTCATCTGTAAAAGGCAGAGAGCCATCATTATTTCTCAAGGTCAAGGTAAAAACTAGGAAGAGGGACACTCACTATGCAGCACCTCTTGTTGGAAGAACTCGATTGCATACCTTCTTGTCCCTTCCTGGCAGTGTCACTCTTCAGTAGCTGGTGTCCCACGCATTCACATGACCATGCTGAAATCTACCTTAAAGTATAGTCACTGTGTGCCACAGACATTTGTATTAGTTTCCTAGACCTGCTGCAGGAAAGTACCACAAACTCAGTGGCTTAAAACAACATAAATTTATTCTCTCACAATTCTGGAGGCTAGATGTCTGAAATCAAGGTGTCAACAGAATTGGTTACTTATGGGTGCTCGGAAGGAGAAACTTTCCCATGTCTTTCTCCTAGCTTCTAGTGGCAGCTGGCAATCCTTGGTGTTCCTTGGCTCGTGGAGACAATACTCCGTTAATCTCTGCCTCCATTTTCACATAGCCTTCTCCTTGTGTGTCTCTATGTCTACACTCTTCTCCTCTTCATATAAAGACATCGATCATAATGGATTGGGACCCATTCCACTCCAGTATGACCTCATCTTAGCTTACATATCTGCAAAAACCCTATTTCCCAATAAGCTCACAATTCTGAGGTTCCAAAAACTACATGAATTTGGGGCGACACTATCTAACCCAGTACATATTTGAATCGAGGTTATTTAGTGGATGGACTTTTCTGGATAATCAAATAGGCTGGTAAAGGTGAGAGTGGCATGTACTGCATATAGAGAATAAAAGAATAAAATACTGAATGAAATTCTTCTGAACATGATTTAACCAAAAGGGGCTCTGGGATCTATGTGTGACTCAGATTCACCACAATCAACATTCTTTGTCATTCTTTGTGGACATGCATGTTAATGAAGATAGAGTTGGGAAATGTAGGTAATAATACAATAGGGTGGCATATGCACTCTGGACAAACCAGATCCAAGTTTAAATCCCAGCCATGTCAAGGTCAAACAAGTCACTTAAGCCCTCAGGGCCTTAATTTCTGCATATTGAAAAATCTCTCTTGTAGGGTTGTCTGGAGTTGATAAAGAAAGTTTCCCTGTGCCTTGGGCTTGGGCTTGTGCCTGTTCCATGTCCCTGAACCTGGAGACCGTTAGGGATGGCAGATAGTGAACAGTCAGGGCCCCAGAAGAAAAACAAGCACTTCTCAGATAATTGGTCAGAGAAACAGCATGATAGTGAACTTGGACTGTTGGCAGTCTATGATGTTACTGTGCTATCTGGACTCAACAGACAGACTAGGGGCTCGTCAATCACCCTAGGCCGAGCTTCACAATAATGATAAAATCCTGAACTGACGTGGAAGGCTTGTTTTAGCTAACCAATCACTTTTCCTTGTGAAACCTTCTGGTTTTGCCTTCTTTATGCCCTCCATTTGCTTTTGGCCTGGGAAATAGTCTTCATAAGGATTGCTCTTCCTTGTATGCATCTATATGTGAGCATTTTCTCTGAGCCATTCTTTGACAATCTAAAAGCCCTATCCCTCCGTACGGGATCATGTTATCCCTGTGTTGCCTCAAGTAAATTCAGCTTAAGACTCATCTTTTAATCTTTATTTTTCTTTTCTTAATGTTTAGAAGTGACATGAGAAAGTGCCTAATACAGTACCCGGAATATAGTAGATGTTCTCTTTTCCATTCTTACACTGAACAGGAGCAGGAAAACCCCCACTATTTGAGCAAACACAAGCAAATTCTATAAGAAAACCAAGATTCTTATTTTTTCTTATTAGTCTAGGCATAAGGAATTGATACTGATATATTACGTCTTGATACAAATGGTCCATCTTTTAAGAATAAAATAATACCAATTTAAAGATTTTTTTCATTCTTTTGATTATTTATTGTGTTCTCTATTTAATAATACCTTTATTAGCATGTATCATATTGAATAATTATTTACTTAACATGTATTTCATTTATCACTCGATGGAGGGGACTCTAAGAACTGGGACTCTATCTCTATCTCTGTCTCTATCTCTGTCTCCCTCTATCTCTCTATCATCTATGTAACTAAATCTCATCTAACTCTAACTATATACCTATAGCTATTTCCATATCTATATCTATTTGCTTTACTGTTGTTGGAGCATAATAGGCAATCAATAAATATGTAAATAAATGAGTAATTAACCAAATAAATGTTTACTTAAATTGGTATTGAAAATATATATTTTGAGTGTCAGCATAATCACTCAAAACTATTGTTTCTAGGTATTTTTAATCCTACTATTTTTTTAAAAAAATTAGCAGTATGCATTTTCCCTTACTATATTATAAAACAATATAATTTTCTGACTCAGAACAATTTGATTTCACAGAACTTAACATACTTTAGAACTCAGTAAATCTTTGTTGATCTGCTAAACATAGTGCACTGTTTTACATTCATTAGGCATATCATTATGCTATTTATTTCGCTCATGTATATCTCCACAAAGCCCTCTATTTGGATCATGAAACTGATAAGGATATGTGCATACAGATAGGTCAAAAAGTATTGCCAGCTTCAGGCATTTTATGCCTTTGGGACACTTGTTGGACACTGGATTAAATATCAACATGATGAGCAACAGACAAAACAAACACTGATCAAATTTAATTCTTTTCCCAATTTAGAAATGCCTCACAGGGAAAGGCCTGTTGGATAGCAGGACACCCACCCTGCAAATTGATCCTTACAGAGAGAGTAACAGAGCTCAAGGCACAGATTTACTTTTATTGTTTTTGTTTTAGAGCATATAGAAGAACAGAATTATATTTTTAAAGATTGCACGTAATAAGAGTCTTTAAATTTTATAACAATCCCAAATGGGCTATTGTTTGCCGCAATGAATGCATGAAATAATCATGTATTAGAGTCCAAATTACATTTTGGTGTGAATCCACATAGACCACATACCACGTGCAACTCACTCTCCTACAACAAGGATTACTGAGACTAGTGTTGCCTTTGAAGAGATCATATTTTAGTAGGGACAGACATGTCAATAGCTATATATAACACGAGGAACAACAAAGAAATTCCAAAAGTAAAGGCAGCATTGGTGAGGAACACAGAACAGGAGGTTTGTTCTATTTCTCTACTCAGAACTGTTTTCTATTTTTCAAATGAACTAACAGGGCATGAAATATGAGGGGGGAGATCAAAAAGGATTTAAGAAAGAGATGAAATGCCTTAGATCAAAACTTGATAATTGGGCAGAGAAAATTCCAAGTCACTGGGATATCCCAGTTAATAGGATAGTAAAGGCTAAGGTTTGCTGTGGAGGGGTGGGGTGGGGTATGCTTGAAAAGTAGTTGGGGAGTGGACTTCGGGGTCTCAATAGGGGAAAGGAATTCCTCAAAAATTGATTCATGTGATCAACTGTACACCTTGGTAAATTCACTGAAAACCATTTAATTATACACTCAAAATGGAGTGTTGGTTGCACGTAGATACAGTTGGAGCACTATGTATGTACTCTATGGACTACTTTGACAGAGTAGGTTTTTGAATGTAACAAGATAAGTCAACTTGAGTGGTAATATATTTTGGGAAATCAGCTCACTACAAATTGTGACTGTAAACATTTTACTGTAAATGCTTTGTAGTTTTCCCCCAATAAAAAAAAAAAAAAAAAAAACCTCTTCTAGGCAAAGAATTTGTGACTAAGACCCCAAGGCAAATACAGCAATAATAAAAATAAATGGGACTTAATTAAAAGGCTTCTGTACAGCAAAGGAAATAATCAACAGCGTAAACAGACAGCCTATAGAATGGGAGAAAATATTCACAAACTATACATCCGATAAAGGGCTGACATCCAGAATCTACAAAGAACTCAAACAAATCGTCAAGAAAAAAACCAAACCACCCCATTAGACAGTGGGCAAAAAACATGGACAGAAGTTTTTTCCAAAGAAGACAGACGGATGCCAACATATGAAAAAATGTTCCACATCACTAATCAGGGGAATGCAAATTAAAACCACAATGAAACACCATTACGTACCTACTAAGATGAATTTATTAAGACCCCCAACCATACTAAGCGACGGTGAGGATGTGGAAAAACCAGATCTTTCAGACACTGCTAGTGGTGACATACAAGGGCTAAAGCACTTTGGAAAACAGTTTGGTAGTTCCTTAAAAAGTTAAAACACACACCTACCCTATGATCCACCACTCCACTCCTCGGTATTTATCCAAAAGAAATGAAAGCCTATGTTCCTGCAAAGACGAGTACACAAGTGTTCATAGCAGCTTTATTTGTAATAGCCTCAAACTGGAAACGAGCTAAATGTCTGTCAGCAAGCGAGTGGGTAAACAAACTTGGTATATCCATACGGCAAAATACAGCGTAGCAATAAAAAAAAATTATCTTGTTTGTAGTGATGTTTTCACAGATATGCACACATGTCAAAATTTATCAAAATTGTACCCTTTGAATATGTGTAGTTTTTTTATATGTCAATCACACCCCAGCAAAGCTATTAGAAGATATTTGAAGAATTCCGGGTTAAATAATATTCAGTAAGTTTCTTCTCTGTAGGATTTTCCAGAGCCTCTAAACGTTAAGTGGGTATTATTACTCTGCCAAAAGAGAATATGATATATGTCATTTCCCAAACGTACTCTTCCACAGAGCCTTTTTGAAATTTTATCTTTTTACCGAGTATCTCATGGAACTGGCGTTCCATGGAACACTTTGGAAAACATGACAAAATCTGTTCTTGATTTAGAAATTTCTAAGTGGCAAATGACAAGAAGACACCTTCTAAATTGTCTTCAAAACAGGAGAGGTCCCCAATTTCATAAAATCTGCTCTATTAAATGTGAAAACATCCCAGTTGCCTAAATAAATGTGTCTGCTTTGCTTCACAGGCTGCAGAATTACTTTAGCTTCTCTTTTGCAGCCACAGATGTATTTTTTCCCCAGTTTCTACTAAATATGAAGCTGTCGGCTAGGATTTAGCGATCTGTTTTATTCCTCCAACCCATGACATCTGCTAGAGGTGGATGCTATTGTTAATAACGATGATACTAAATTATTTGAGCACTCCTGAGTGTGACATTTTGAGGGAAAAAAAAATCAAAACAGCTGCTCTTGCAACTCCTTCTTTAGGGGACACACTACATACATGCACAACTCAAGAGACAGGGAGAAGGGAAATGCTCAAAAAATCCAAGTACGATGATTACAACGAGTTTTCGGAACTCACAGACTGTCACAACGCACTGTCAATTTCACTGCTCCATGCATATTTTCTCTGACTGTGCAAGGACTGACTCCAAGGGTTGCAGCCCCACACGGTCGTCCCTAAACTATGTGACTCAGCTGGCCTGCTCCACTGGTTTATTCATTCAGGTCACTCCATGCAGTTGTTTAATCCGGTAGCCTGCGTTTCATCCAGAGCTCTAATCATTGGCAAGGAATAACATCTCACTGCTTCTCACGATGAAAGCTCTCACAACCTGCTTGAGGCAGAGGATGCTTTCAAGTAGAATTATCACGAGAGTTGACGCAGCCCAGCATCTCCTGGGCAGACTGGCTCAAGATAAGCACATGAGCATGTGTGCGTGGAAACCGCGTTAACCGCAGCCACCGTGGGTATTCCATGCAGAGCACTCCTGGCCCTGTTACATGTGCACGCTCCAGTCTACCTGCCCTAGCAGGCCTAGATGTTATTAGAGCTGTCGGTGCCAGCTGCCTTCTCCATACTGCTTCCTCTTTGCATTCTCTTTACCACCACAGACGGCTGCAGCCAAACATGTGGATGACAATCACAGAGATGACCCAGAGTGGCGCTGTCTTTGGGACTGAACCAGTGGAGGCACCCTCCTGGGTCATATTTACATGGCATAAAACAGATGCTCGGGCATCAGTAATACTGAAGCTTTCCAAAGTCGCATGGAGGCGGGAGTTAGCCAGTTAATTGAAGGGGTTCTGGGGAAGTACTCCAGGCTCGAGTCTGTTCTCCTGGTGGGTCGTAACTGACTCAGGGTGAGGGTGACCACACTTTCTGAGGCTCGACTGAGCAATGGCTGAGGAATGCCATCAAGTTGTAAGGGAGAAACAGCCAATAAAAATATGTTCTGGCTTCAACAAAAAGACTTGGTCCAGTGAAAACCATGAGGATGGCTGTTACATGTGCCCTCAGCCCTCTTTATCGTGGAGGGAGGGGAAGGCTATCTTTATATACATAGTGTAAAGACTGAAGTATGATCTCCTATGGGCCCAAGTGGAGACGGATTGTTAGTCTGACTTTGCCTACAGAAAGGAGCCTCTATTACAAAGAACCACAGTGCCCCTGGGCCTGCTAGGCTGTCCCACAATGTGGCTCACAAAAGCAGCATGTCACTGCTCACGGCCACATGCCATATCAGTCTAGGCACTGTTGGGCTGCTGCCCAGCCATTTGTAGGCGCACTGCATCCTTTTAAATTGCATTTCAGACAATAAATCCTCAGAGCATCATTTCCAACCATTCTGCCCTTCATCTATTGCAGTGTACAAGGGTGTGGCTCAAGAGAGTCTTTAGTCTGGAAGATATCTAGGCCCATGAATAAAACTCCAGCAAGCATGACTACCCAGAGGCAGACAGTCTGCTCTGAGCCTCATTGTTCAGTGCAAAGAAACAGTCACCCTATTAATTTACCTGTGCTGTACCTTGCTCTGGATGTGTCAGGTGGCCTTAGGTTCTAAACTATCATGTTCGGTATCTTAATGATCAGACTACACTGCCATGTTGAGATACATAACCAGGAAAGTTCTGGGATGTTAGAGTTTAAATAAAAAGGAAGGCATGAGACTAACTGAAAATACAAAAGAAAAAATGGGTGAGGCAGCATTCTGTCTTCCCGAATAGAAAGGCTGCAAACCATAAAGCTACTCTGGTCAAATTAATAGCTTTCATCTAATTCCACGCAAAATCACAACAGAATTTTTTAAACTGGACAGAGGGACTCTACAGCTCATCAGGACAAAGAAAAATGCATAATGAGAGGGACTTATCACTAAACAGTTGATAAAGTAGCCATAATTAAAACAGATCTTTCTTGCTGTAGAGGGATACTTAACTTTCTTCAGATGTATCGTTACCTTAATAAACATCCTGTTTAGACAAAGGGGCTGGAGCACTTGAATGATTCTGTGTGTATGTTTCTAGAGTGCCATCAAAACAGCAATTCTTATCCAGTTGTCTCAAGGACTTCTGATGATACTTGTAGGTTATCGAAACAGGAGCGATTTCCTGTGGATGAGATCTGGATTCTGAAATCAGCTGCTAGGTTTTTCCTGCGCTTTTCAGACAGCTATGCCTCAGCTTCTTCCTCCTCTCTACCTTCGGATTAAATACTACAGCTTGATACCGGTTTTAACTGATCAACACCTAAGTGCACATACAGGAATAACATTCATCGGGTGTCAGGCAGACGGGAGGGGGAGGAGTGGATGGGTATACACACACATAATGAGCTTGATGTGCACCGTCTGGGGGATGGACACGCTTCAAGCTCTGACTCGGGTGGGGCAAGGGCAATACACGTAACCTAAACATTTGTACCCCCATAATATGCTGAAATAAAAAAGAAGAAAAAATAAAGCTCAGTAAAGTTGCAATCAATCAATCAAACAAATAAATAAATCTTACAGTTTGCTACGGAGCTTGTGTGTAGTCAAATCAAGCATTGGGTCTATGCAGCTGTACAGTCTATTCCAAAGCTGGGAATGATTCGATTAGTACTTTTTTGCACCCTGATCTTGTAGGCTAAGGGGTCACCTCCCACTATCACCTCGTTCTCACCTAGACCCTTGCCCCACTCACTGAAGATTCAAGCCCCATTATTCAGATTCCAGTATTCATGCGGATAAGCCATCTAATACCTTCATTTTGGCTTCTTACCCACCTCCCTTCCAATGAGCTTGTCCTACACACTACACTGGAGAAGCCTATGTCCCTCTTGCAGTCTGTATCAGAAGGGGGCTGTGCGATGGGGCGGGAGAAGTGCACCAAAAGCTCTGTTTTCGAGTCCACAGACTCGGCTGCACAAACGGAGCATCCACAAAGACGAGGGAGCATTTCTCCTGAGGGTTTTGCATTCCTCCTCTTTCACCGGCACCTCCTTTCCTGTGCCTGTATAAGCAGCAGGTGACTCTGAGAGGCAAAGGGAAATGTCAGTGCACAAAGCCAGGCACAGTTCTCTTCCTTCGTGACGAGAACAGTCGCTGCCCCATCTATGATCTTCTGTTTAGGTAACGTCTTATTTGCATGCTGAAACCATGTTCTTTTTCCTATTTCTGATGTAAAAGATGGCTTATTTCTAATTATATTGCAGGCACTCAGGGAATTCAAAGAGCAGAAAATATGTCAGGAACAATTTACAAATCGTGGCTATTTGTGTACATGTTTGCCCGGACTACAGCAAATATAGAAACAAAAAAAAAATCGCTTATTAAAAACACCAGCTTTCCTCAGCAGATCTCTGCTTCTGTTTGTTCTCCCAGCCCTAACTTAATCCAAACCTAAGCCCTAAGTGTGAATGTGCTTGTGAAAAAAAATAAGTTTTTTCCCCATCTCTCAATTGTTTTAAGTGGGAGTTTAGAAATGCAATTTTCCCCAATTGCTCTGATCTTGCCCTGGAAATCCCATTTCTCTCATACTCGAGTGACTGTTTTTAGGGGAAAAAATGCATTTTTCTCTGTGTTCGCTACCTGAGATGTCTCGAGAGCTGGAAAATTCTTCCCACGGTTGTATGAGTCAGGACTGAATAATTATTCCATGGACACGGAATAGGATGATACCGTGCATGAGATGGAGGGCCTTTAGATTCATATTAGAACCCTGAGTCAAAATTTTTTTCTACATTTTATACTCCATTAAATTACAAGGAGCTCAAAGGTACAAAACATACTTTCTCTTCTTTGGTACCTTTCATAGGGCTAAGAAAAGGACTGTACAGAACTTTCAACAGACTGATTTTCAGTACAGAAACTTCACAGATCAGAACAAAGCCACTCCACAGACCCCAAATACGTGGCTATACCCATTACCAACAGATGGGGTTAGTGGTTGCCTGGATTTAGGATCAAGACATCTTTCAAAAAGCCTTCCGGAACCTTCCCTTCCCTAAACAGAGATGCTTCTAAGTATTTTTGTAAGGCATGATCTTTTCAGAGTCCTATGCAACAAGATGTCACTTTGCCACTTGAAGGCTCTAAGCTCATTTCATTCAAGGTAAGTGCTGGGTAGGAGGAACCAGGTGGGTCAGAGACATGGTGCTATAAGCGCAAACATATTCATAAGAAGGCCTAACAGTCAAACACAATTCTAATAAACCCTTCTAATGTCCAAATATCTGCTGACTCTGAATATAGGGCAAATCTCTTATTTTCCCATCAAAAAAGGGACAGAGTTGGCCAACTTGAATACATAAGCTTTTGCAGATGCAGATATGGATGTGATTGTCAAATACCTATCTGCCATACTTAATTTGGTTACATATGCATATTTAAATTATATAAAATAAATACTGCTTTTGCTCATTCTCACATTTCACAAAACAATTTGATTCCATCTCTGTACCTTTGATGCTGGCGTTGTTGCATTCACAAGAGAGACTTCTTGAGTTATCAAACAATGATTGACGGCACACAATTTTTTACTTCCCTCTAAATCATTTAAGATGTGAGTCATTTATAATCCACATACGATACTGTCACTAGTAATTTTATCCCAAGCCACAAAGACTCACTTTCACGGCACTTGGGTAGTTCTTCATTTTGCTTTTGTTCACCCCCCTAGGAGTACATTTGACGTTCACTAAGTAATTACATGCTGTATTGATTAGCATAGCTTGAGTGCCATGGAAGGACCAGGGGACTCTGACCGGATGAAGGGATAAAAGCAATTAAACTAAGCAAGGAGTTAGGTGGGTGACAGAGCAAGACCAGAAGCCGGGAAACACATACAGAGGCCATTTAAATGGTCCAGGGAAGTCATAATGAAGGATTTGACTCGACCAGCCATCGTAGCAAGGGATTCAAGAAATATTTATGAAGCAAAATCAGCAGGGCTTGGTAACGAGGTGGATTTGGGGGATTAGAGAAAAGGAGGAGAGATAAACGACGGCTTGAGAGGCTGAGTAGATTTGGTTCCATTAAATTCTTCCCGGTACGAGGAATAAAGAAGACAGAGAAAGCTGAGCTTGGGGGAAAAAAGGCATCGGGTAATGTATTCCACTTTAGGACCACTGAATACAAGTGACTGTTGGACAAACAAGCAAGGACATCCAGCAAGGGCAAGGCCACTTGGTTCTGACATTCACAAAAGAAAGCCTGGCTGGAGAATCCATCTGGGAGCCTCAGCCCCTACGTTCTAAGCAGAACTGTGAGCCTGGGTGACACTCCCGGGACAGAACGTGAGTAGAAGGCAAGGAGGCTGCTGATGAAAATGCTGGGGGGAGAAAGCTAATTTAACAGACAGACAAAGAGAGAGACGCCCGAAGAGAGATTAGTAGGATGTTGCCAGAAAGGAAGGATGAGGATGAGTAACCACTGCAAACATGCTGGGGATCTCAATGAAATGACTCACGAGTTCCCGCTGGACTTGATGTTTAGGCCACTGGTCAGGAGGTGATGGGAGGTGAAGAAATGAAGACAGCTCACGTGGATCTCTATTTTCAGAAGTTGTGTTCAAAAAAGTAAGAAAAGAAAGTGGGCACCAGCTAGAGGGAGGTGGCAGGGTGGAGGGAAGACGTTGCTTTTTCAGATAAAAGACACATGAGCACGTAGGGGCTGATCGAAGCAGCCGGGAGTGGAGGAGACACAGGAAGAAACGGTAATTGATGGAGGAAGGAGAGAAGAACAGAACTGATGCGAGCCGGCTCACCTGGGGCTGGAGGAAAGGATGCCGGGTAATCAAAGGGTAAGTTTGGAGTGAGGGGATCAGGACACGGAGGGTGACCTCCTTATTGCGTACGTTTTTTCAATGAAACCAGAAGGAAGTTGTTTGCTAAGAGCTCCGAGGATGAAGGTGGGAAGGGGGCTTAAGGAGCCTGGCAAGTCTTTAAACGATCACCGAGTGCCTGAGAGAAAGAGCTGACCGAGCCGCGAGGGCCTGGCCGGTGGGCGCCCTGGGATCTGGAAGGGCGCTAATCCCTGTAACTGGCGGCCCAAGTGGAGGAGATGGATCGTAGGATCTGTCCAAGGCTGGGGTCAAAGGAAAAGGCACGAGGGAAGTGAAGGTTCCGGAAGACAGCCGTCCAGAGGATCAAAGCAAAAGGAGGACAGGAGCCAGGGAAGGGAGGGGTGATGACCGTGAGACAATGTCCACAGCAGAGGCCCCTGGAGGAAGGACACGAGCGAGGGGCATGGAAAGGCAGGTGCTGAGGCCAGAGGGTAAGACGAGAAGTTTAAGTCTGAACTGAGAATAAGGCTCAGGCAGTGACCACAGGAGAGGACGCCAAGACCTGCCCAGGTGGAAGCTGCCAGCAGCGACGGGGACAGCTATTCATCCACGTTCTGTTTCCTCTTCCTCCCGGGCACTCGGGTGGGCTGCGTGTGGCAGCGTTCCAGGTGGCGAGGGGAGCCATGTGATTCGGCTCCGGCCAGCGGAACGTGGGCAGACGGGTCAGATAGCTTGTCTAGACTTGGCACCTAAAAAATCTCTCACAAAATCCACCTGGCTGTGCTCTTCCCCAGCCTGCAGCCCAAACACAGAGGAGCTGGCAGAGAACCCCAGACCCCAGGAGCCAGATGGACAGAGTCTGGGGGCCCTGAGGAGCCAGGGGTTGGAGAAGAACCACACACACACTCCACCCTACCCTCAGCCTGCCCAGTGGGACCAGGGCTTGAGCCGGAAATAATCCTTCATTGAAACTGTAGGGGCTGTCTGTCATGGCAGCTAGTCTGCTCTGACTAAAACAAGAGTGCTGTGACCAGACAGCCTCAAAGAGGAAGGGTGGTTTTTTGTTTTGGGGGGTTTTTGGGTTTTCTTTTTTTTTTTTTTTTTTTTTGAGACAGTCTCACTCTGTTGCCCGGGCTAGAGTGCAGTGGAGTCATCATAGCTCACAGCAACCTCAAACTCCTGGACTCAAGCGATCCTCCTGCCTCAGCCTCCCGAGTAGCTAGGACTACAGGCATGCGCCACCATGCCCAGCTAATTTTTCTATTTTTAGTAGAGATGGGGTCTCACTCTTACTCAGGCTGGTCTCAAACTCCTGACTTCAAGTGATCCTCCCACTTGGCCTCCCAGAGTACTAGGATCACAGGCGTGAGCCACCGTGCCCAGCCAGGAAGGGCTTTTAATTGAGGGTGAAAATAAGAGTACTTTGGCCACTGGCTCCGTGGCAGGAGGGCCTGGGAGGAGGAGTAGCTGCAATTGAACCAGAAAGTGGTGTCCTGGGCGGGGAGGGGACATGGGAAACAGGACACAGAGGTGAGAGGTTTTTCCAGCAGATATGATGAGGCAGTTGAGGAACTGTTTTCTGGAAAGATCTAGGAGGGAAGGCAGCAGTGAGTGGGTGAGCCAATGAAGACAACCAGGATTGAGAAGACGAAGGCAGGGCAGGGTGAGAGGGGCTGTCAATAGTGTGTGCTGGTATTGGGTTCAGACAAACCCTGCGACAGCGGAGGGAAGGGAAGGGATGACCACTCCCTGAGGGCCCACCACGTGCTGCTGGGCACCGTGACAGGTGTGCTTGGAGACCCGAATGCTTTGGAGAACCGAAATTTAGGAACTGACCAGCTGCTAAATGATTTGAACTTTCCTTTCCTATTCCCCACCCTACCAAAAAAAATAAAACACAGACTTGGAAGGACCTGAAGACAATGCTCCCTACCTGCCTTCCCAACCTCCCTCCCTCCAAGCCTCACACCCACTGCTCAGTCTGGAAGGTTCTGTCCTCATGTCCTTCTCTCACTTCATGACCCAAGTCTCTGCTCACTGCCTGTTTTTGAACATCCTATCAAAATCAAAAATACTCTCTGGTCACTCCTTCTTGGGCCATTAACTGGTTTTATTTTATTTCCCCTCTTTGGCTTTATCTCTACTTGAAATTATTAAACATATAGCTGTAGATATATATACACAGATACAGAAACATAGATATATAAACATATGTATAATATATAACCAAAATATATGTTTAATATGTAATTTTCTTATTGCTGTTTTTAAATTTAAATTTTATTATTATTTCAAACTTTTAAAAATCTGTCTCCTGCAATAACCCATAAGCCTGAAAGGTGACTGTTCTGTGAAGTACCTTCCTGTGCCCCTTGGGCCCGGCACACTGTCTGGCACACAGTAGGTGCTCAAGGAAGATCTGCTGAACAAATGCTATAAAGAATCAATGGAGAGATAAGAGTCTTGGATTTTCCCCCGAGGACTGCACGGGATTGAAATGAGCTTCCAAGGCAATATAAGGGAAAGCATTTATAATCTTCTTTTCTAATTTTAAAAAGTTATTGGAGGCCAGAATAGATGTCAAAAAAAAAATATAGAATCTCCTCTTGAGAGTCTTAGGAAGCAAAAAAAAAAATGAGATAATTATCTTTGAGGAATCTATTTCCTCGCTGAGTTGGGGTTATTTTTTCCCTATCTCTTCTAAGAGACCAGCACACTAAATTGAATCTCTTGGTTCCAGGGCTAAAAGAAGCCATAAGTTTCCGTGGATTCTGGGTGACATGACATAACGCAGAAAGAACTGGTCCAGGAACCATCCGCTAGGCTGGATCACACACAGTTTCTAAAGTTTTTAGAAAAAGCTTAGTGACACACTGTTCAGAAGATTTCCTGGCCACTGCCCACCAAACTCCTTCTTCCAATGAACTGACTTGTTGGATCAAAAAGACAAGCTGGAGGGAGGGAAGGGAACGAACGTAGCTAGTCGCTCATTTCCAACACGGACGTATCTTCCAGGGCAGGTTCTCCGAGAGGCAATTACGTCAAGTCAATCATCAGGAAATGAGGTCTTCCGTAATGATAGCTGTGACTTGGATTTCAAATACTGTGCTAATCAGAATGAGGGCTTTTGTTCCCCTGTCAAAGTGATCATTTATACCAAGTTCTTAGTAAATAATACCCCCCCTACCCACTTCTCCAAAAAAAAAGAAAAAAGGAAAAAGAAAGCTGATACTGTCGAATGAAAACGTATAGACCATAGAAGCGCAATAAAGCAGTAAGTTCCTTGGCTACCTACACTATACAATTTGGTCCCTAAATCTCATTCCTTATATATATATTGTCTGAGAATCCTGTGCTGGGAGACCAATGGGTAAAAATGGGTGTAAGAAGAGCTTTAATTTGCTATCAAAACCCCAAACACACAACATGAGAAAAAAACCACGGTTAGAAAGAGATGAAAACAAGGTCTGGTCCTACACCTTGACGATGCCATTCTTTTAATGGGGTATTAGACAGAAGGGGACAAAGGACACCAATGAGCCTGGGTAAGTGTCATTGTTGGAGGGAAAGTGAGTGAGTGCTCTAGACTACCAAGGCACTTCCAACCCCAATCGAAATACTGCTTGCCTCTTAGATAGTCCCTGAATGCCTGCCATATGCCAGGCACGGTGAGTATCAGGTGCTGGGGATACAGAGGCAGGTACGATACATACGGCATCTGAACTTGAAGAACCGGTGAGTGCAATCAACAGGTAAGCTGATAAAGTACAAAAGCATGATGCAAAATAACCGATGCTATTACAATAAACAGATGGAAAGAATTGCAGAGGAAATCCAGGCAGATAGCTCTGCCTGAAGGAGTCAGAAAAGTTTCACAGAGCGGGGAGGATTGAAGATAAGTCTTGAATAATGACTGGGAAATTGCCGGGCAGTGGGGAAAACAACTCCAGTGGAGAGGCCTGTTCCAGCGTGGGCCTGGAGGGGTGGTACCCGCAGGAGAGGCGCACGGGCTGCGGGTTGGAGGTGGATTTGGAAAGGCTCCGACGTGAAGCTCAAGTTTGAACTGATCCCATAAGCAGCAGGAACCAATCTGGGTAGGGCTGGACGGTAGGACCACGTTCGCCTGCCTCTCCACTGTTTCCCCGAACCCAGCACGGTGACTGAACACATATCCGCATCTTTGTTAATTCATTAGCTAATAAGATAAGAATGTTTCCTCAACTATTTCAAGGTAACTACTGCAGGCCGTGTTGTAGGGGATGAGGTAGGATGTGAAGGGGTAGGCAGGGGACAGGGACAGCAAGGGCGGTGGGGTGGGAGATACCAGCTTGGAACATGTCCTGGAGATGTCAGCAGTGCACAGAGAGAAGAAACGTCCCTGTCCTGGCTTGAAAACTGCCTACCTTGACTAAACACCTTTCTGAGCATACTGTCTATACCAAAAGGAGCCATTTCCATCCTTCCCCTAAGGAGGAGCAAAGGCCTGAGCAGCCCACGCCCCAGCATCCGCAGCGAGCTCTCCATTTCTGTTTTCCTCTTTTCCTGTTCTTCCGAGTTGCTGCTCTCCTCACCGCCTTTGCTTTGACTCCAAAAAAAGAAAATTGCATTTTAACGTTACCTTCAGCAAAACCCAGCTGAGAATATTCAATAAACTCTCTGTGAAGAATGGTTGGCAAGAGGTATTTTATTTAACCAGATACCGTAGTTAAATGAAAATTGCTAATATAGATCATACACAAATTGCCAATTTTGAAAGAATTAGTGCTTAATAAAGTGCACATAATCCCAAAGCCCTATTAAAGATTTTTTTTAATCTTTTTTTCCCTTGTGCATATAAGTGATTCAGTATCTTAAAAATCAACAGTCTATAGGGAATTTAACTTATTTTATGATACTACGAAAACTCAGTGTTCGGGTTACATGATTTTTTAAAAGATGGGATTTTTACAACAAATTATCAGAAGCATAGAATGTAGTCTAAAGCCAAAGGGACAAAAATCTGAAGGTTGGACATCACTCCTTCCTTTGCTCAGTAAACATCTATTAGTACTGTAGCCCAAACAGGGCACTGGCTTACGAATAAAGACCAAGCCTGTTCTAGAGTTCACAGGGGGGGATGCAGATCTAATTTTAATAATATTTATGACCCACTTGTTAGTTGGAATAACAGAAGTAGGAGGAGAGACACAGAGGAGAAAGTGCTCAGTTCTGCCTGGTCAAGGGGTGGCGGAAGGAAAGGTTGACATGGGAGATGACGCTTAAGAAACATCCTCAGAGGTGAGTGGGAGCGTTCCAAGCACACAAATTCGGAAAGGCCCAGGAAGCGTGGAAAACAACTTGGAAGTTACTGTGATAATTCATGGGAGAGGTGACAAAGGACTGAGCGGAAGGAATGCCAGTGGGGACAGATGGTGATCCCCTGGACAGCGGAGGTGGGGAAGGAAGGAATCCACCTACTCTTTGCTGTCCAATATGGGAGCCCAACCCACAGGCAGCCATTCAAATAAAAACCCATTAAAACCAGACAAAATTAAAACGAAACGTGGCTAGTCAGTGCAACCGGTTTCAAGAGCTTCACAGCCACAGGGGGCCGGCAGCTTCTGTACTAGACACAGTGCGGACACAGAACTTTTCTGTCATCACAGAACGTTCTGCTGGGCAGCACTGGCCTAGGGGAACCAAGTGTTTCAGGCTGAGACAGATCAGTGGCTGTTGGTGCCACTGATTTAGAAGAAATGCTGGAGAAGCAAGGGGTCTGAGAGGAGCTGACGGGTCCAGCTTTGGACGTGCTGGGTTTCATGGGAGAGTCTAACACGCCGGTGATGTCCACCGGGCGGCTGGCAGCATGGGTGTGTGCTGAGAGCAGCACGGGCTGGTGACACAGGGTTGGAAGTCAGTGGTGTACAGAGGGCGGTTACAGCATCTGGCATGGAAAATATTACCGGAGAGAAGAGGGCGGATGATGAAACCCGGAGGAGGTGAAGGGCAACATGTAGGGATGGAGGGGGAACAGGATCCACGGAAGCACAGGAGATTCTGGAAAAACCGTCACAGAGGAAGGGGAGAAACAAGAAAGCAGTGCCAGGGAAGGCAGGGCTGAAAAGGAAAGGGAATCAAATACAGCAGGAAATCGAAGAAGGCACAGAAAAGTGCCCACTGCGTCTGGCAATGAGGAAGATACCTTAGCACGACCAGTTCCAGTGGACGGATGGCAGGAGGCTGACTATGCACATAACCAGGCAGAAGGAAATGCTTGTTCTCATCTGGCAGCCCGCGAACAAGTAAGGATGCACCGGGGGACTTCTCAGGGGGCTGGAGCATCCAAGCTCCTGAGCAACACAAATAATGTACCAGGACACTTCAGGTCTCCAGGCGAATCTGCCCCAGTTGCACCACTGCTGGTAGGGAGGAACTGGACTGGCAGCCATGGTGGCACCTTAGGACAGCCCCAGGGTGGGCCCTGAAGGAGGGAAGGCATGGATTTCTGGGCTGCTCCCCTCATCTGGACCAGAAACAAGAATCCCAGTGAAACAAATGGCGAAAACCTACCATGGCATAGAGGCAGAGGTTCTGATTTCGCTGAAAACTCTTGGGCTTGTCAAGAAAAACACACTCTCTCACACACTCAGGCATGCACACACATGGCATCCACATGCATGCATACATGTACATATGCACGTCGTGCATACACTCATGTAGACACTCAGATACATATTCATACATTACGCAAAATGCTCACACATGCACACTTGCATGCATGTACCTGCACGCACATAACACACATAACACCGCTTGGTTCTCTTTCCTCTTCTGCAGCGGCAGAGCCAGGTCAAGAACCCAGGTCTCCCGACTCCAGACCCACCACTCTGTCCCCTCCAGCAGCTGCTCAGTGCTCAGGGAGGTGACTGCCAAGAAGAAGCAGAGGTTTCTTGCTACGGCAGGAGGTGACACTTGACGGATTAGGGCCCAGCCTGCAGTGGCATGCCAAACACCCAGAACTGTGTGAGTAAAAGCCACTTGACCGACCCCTGTCAGCCCAAGTAATTGGGCTGTAGTCTCTTTGGCTTCGTCCGGGAACCCCAACGGCTTTTTAAAAACCCAGGGAGGAAACAAAGAAAACTTAGTGACCACCTGAGGTAGACATCAGCTGTGCCTCGCTGAAGGGTGCCTGGGCTGAAATGGTCCTGCCCAGGTCTCCAAGCTCAGTACAAGGGCAGCTCCGTTGCCCCACACTTCCCCTCCCCTCCATCAACACCACTCAGGCGGAAACAGAGGATGAGGAAAGAGTCCCTACGGAATCCACCTCCCAAACCTGAGCTTCCACTGAAGCCCACGTTGGCTTCCTTATCCTAACACCAAAAAAATCCCATTTTCTCAAATCCTGTTTGAGGAGGGGAAGATGGTATCTCACGGACAGGCAAGGGTCTGATAGACTCGGTGGTCTCTCTCTTTTCCCTGCATTACTTCCCTTTTCCGTGACATCCACCGTGTGTGAAGTATCATCTCATCATCAGGATGACAGGCAAAACCGCTGAAGTCGGCAAAGGAGACGGTGACGAGGAAAAGCAGGTGTAACGGAACGCCGAGGGACACAGGCAGCAGGGCAAGGAGTCAGGGAGTGACTGGGTGCTCTTTGGGAGAAGGTGCTCACCTCTCCGAGCAATGTCCCTTGAGCAGAGACGCCAGTGAAGGAGGAACAAGCCGCGTGGACGTCTGGAGGGAAGAGAAGCCCAAGGACTCCAAGAAGGACGGTGCCAGGGTGGCGTGAGGACCTGCCAGGAGGCCTTTGAGAAAGAGGGCAAGGAATGACAGCAAATGAGGCCCGAGGGACAGCCAGGAGCCTGATCGCACTGAGCCTGAAGCCCACAGTTAGGTCCTCGGACTTGGCTCTGACACCTTCAATTTCACTTTTCCAGTCCGCTCTGGCTGTTGGGTGGAGATGTGACCATAAGAGGGAAAGAGTAGGGACAAGGGGCTTAGTGAGGGGCAGGCACAGCCATCCAGGGCACAGAAGATGCTGGTAAGTAACTGGGAACGACTATTTGGTGGAAGCCTCATCGGTCTCTTTAGTTATTAATGCACCAACAACAAACAGCAGCATCTGTGTGGCAGGTGTCTGAGCCACTGCGCTGGGACAGCGGACACTAATGATGAAGCATGGGCAGTTACAGAGCCCAGCATCTCACAGGCCAGCAGTGCAGAGGGGCCCTTATCTGCAGCATCGTCCTTTTCCTAAGCACAACCCAAGCTTCAAAACGTCACCTGCATGCCTGTGCCTATTACAGAAATAGAGTATAGTATGTTGCTCTCCGGAAGGATTAAGTTACAGGATGTCATAACACCAAAGAAATCCATCAGAATATCAGCAATGTGGATAAAATTTGAAAAATTGGGTCCAAGTAAAGTTGGAGAGAAAGATTTCTCCTTGCGTGTTGCTGAGAATGATGGCTGAAAACTAATGAGGTGACCTCCGCGCCTGGAATTCCAATGCAGAGGCAGGACTCAGGGAGCCAGAGCTCATTAAAGGTAACGCACGTCTCTGGGTCAGGTGCAGGCTATGCTCACCGCCCCGCCGTGCCCTGCCGAGGCGAGGGCCCCTCGCATCCTGGAGATAGGCACCCGTGGCTCAGGGCTACTTCCTGAGACAATTAGAGGCGTGGGTTCTGCCTGGAAGGCAGGTATGGGCAACAAGAGCCCTGCCCTGTGGGGTTCTGAGCAAAGACATGAGGTCAGGTGTGCACTGACCCTGAATACAAGAAGTAGAGACCTGGACATGAACAGATAAAAACAACTACCTGGGTGGGAGGGCTGAGACCACAGGAGAGAGGTTCCAATTAGTAGCCAGATGTTTGCACGATGACTTAGACGTTGTATCCCCCAGCAGACCGCGAGTTCTAGCAGGGCGGGGCCACATCTGCCATCGCACACTGCCATATTCCCGCAGATGGCGCTGTGCCCGGCACCCGTTCAGCTTTTCCGCGAACACTAGCCCTAGCAGGTTGAATAGCGTCCCCTCAAAGGTCATGTGACCCAGAACCTCAGAACATGACGTTGTTTGGAAACAGGGTCTTTGCAGATGTCACCAAGATGAGGTCAGGTTGTGTCAGGGTGAGCCTCAAAGCTAGTGAGTGTGTCCTTACAAGGAGAGAAGACACGGAGCAGGCCAGAAGCAGAGGCTGAGTGATGCACCTACAAGCCAAGGACGCCAGGCACAGCTGGAAGCCACCAGACACGCTAGAAGAGGCCAGGAAGGACCCTCCCCTGGAGGCTTCAGAGGGAGCACAGATGGCTCTGCTGACACCTTAATTTCAGACTGCTGGCCTCCGAAACTGAGAAGTGTTTCTATTGTTTTAAACACCTGGACATACTCTGAAAACCAGCGAACCAAGGATCAGGCTCCCCACGTAGCTGACGGAGGTAAACCAGATGTAGCACTAGCTTAACCTCCACCTTTTGCTGGCGGGCACCCTTTGCCCAGGAAGGACACTAAGTTAGACCAAGGCCTTTTTCCGGCGACACTGAGTTCCCTCCTGTAGGCCACGACAGAGTGTGTCTTGCCTTACAAGTAGGCACTGGAACCCAAGAATCATTCTGGGGTTTTTTCTTCTTAGTCAAAAATGATAAATTGTAGCTAGGAAAAAGTCATTAAGAACCTGTACCAAAATATTAATACCCAGGAAAGGGCCGGAGGTAAAACACCATTGCAAGGCCAAGTTCAGCTTCTTGGATGGATGTCCAACAACAAAAGCCCACTGCAGCCCAGATGTGGGCCTCGGAGCCACAGCCTCACCTGTAATATTTCCTAGTTTCTAAGCTACCCCTTGTCAGACATGAGAAAAATAACCGAGGTTTGCTTGTGCCCTGTAATAAGCACTGTAATCGCTCCGGCACCTGTGAGTCCCTCCAAGCTCTGTCTGCTGGGCCGCGGCCGTGGGAGGCCCGCACCAGCCTCGCAGCACAACGGGGCGGCCAAGCCTCCGAGTAATCAACAGACACAAACCTCCCAGAGCCGAGAGCACCAGGTCCCTCATCTTCATGTTTTAATTCCACTGCAACTGGGGGTAGGGGGTGGAGAGGGAAGATAGTGGAGGGATACAATCTGAATTTTTCAAAGCTATTGGGCTTGACGGGTCTTTTTGTTTCTCTAGGAAGATTCGTCTGCTGCCTAGAGGATTAGGAGACAAAATGTCTTGAGGTCTCCAGAACCAGCCTCCTTCCAGAACCCATCAACTCGGCTGCCCGTGCCCTAAAACCGCTCACCAGCCTCCCTCTCATTCCTGCCATACACAGATGGGAGCCAGAGGCCCCGAGCAGGAAAAATGCTCCACCACAGCCCTTGACAGTCGGACTGTGGGAGCAGATGCTGGGCAGTCACCCCACTGGTCAGGCACTGTGCCGGGCACCGCGGACCAGAGATGAAGAGGACACAGCCAGGGCCTCGCTGGGGAGCAGGACTTCAGTAACCAGGCGGTACCAGGGGTAACCACTGCTGGGGAGGGGAGATGGAGAAGCAGCAGGACAAGGGAAGGTGCTACCCAAAGAGCTTCACTCAGTGTCGAAGCCTGGGGAGGATTTTCCAGGAATTAACGGGAAGGGCATTTCAGGCAAGGTGGCCTGATGCGTACGGCGCCTACTGAGCCTTCCCCCTACAGTGTCCGGAACCAGGAGGAGTCAGCCAGAGACATCCTTTCTTGGTGATAAAGTATATCTCATCAGCCTCCCTCTTGTCCTCAGGACGAGAGTCTATTTGTCACCTAGGCACCGTTTCTCTAAAGAGGTGCTGGGCCCACCTGCAGAAGCCAGTAGTGATGGAGGGCGTGCCTTGGGGCGCCCAGGAAGGTCCCAGAGCATCCCGGGCCTCGCCGGCTAGAGGGACCCTAAGTTGGCTTGAGGAACCCTCTAAGCTCCCCTGGGCCTCAGTTGGCTTTGTTTCCTTCTGGGGACACATTACTGGGCCAAGGTATTCAGCATCTCAGAGTGGGGACCATGTCCAAGGCATGGAAAAGGGCTCCAATATGAGTAATTCTCTCACGAATGCGGGCCCTGACGGCGGGAAGGGCAGCGTGGCTGCGGCACAGCACCCAGCCCTACCGCGTGAAGCTCAGCTCTCAGCAGGGGCTTTCTTACACGAGCAAAGAGAACGCAACCCACAGCTCCCTGGGAGAACACATGTGACCGGGACACCGTCGGTGGGGGAACCTGGGTGTCCTGTGGTTGTACGGATCCTGCTTTGGTTTTTTTAAGAGCAGTGGGGGCTAGAGAAAGCCGGGAGGGGTATTCGGGGCATATGAGAGATGTGTATCAGGAAGCGGAATAATTCAGTTGAATAGTGAGGCTGCCTCAACAGCCCCCGAATGCGTCCAGGTCCTAGTCCCCGGAACCCGTGACTGGTACCTTACATGGCAAAAGGGCTCGCGGATGTGATTAAGAATCCTAAGATCGGGAGATTACCCCGGATCATGTGGGGGGAGGGCCCGACACAACAGCCCTGTGAAGAGGGGAGGCAGGAGGAGTCAGCGTCAGAGAGACCACGTACGGCAGAAGCAGAGGTCAGTCCCAGAACACCGCAGCCCCTTGCGGCTGGGAGAGGCAAGGAACAGATTCTCCCCTGAAGCCCCCCAGAAGCATCCAGCCCTGCCGACATCTTGAATTTAGCCCACTCAATTGATGTTGTACTTCTGACCTCCAAAATTAAAGGAGGATAAATTTGTGGGTTTTGTTTTTTTTTAAAGCCACTAAATTTATAGTCATTTGTTACCATGGCAATAGGAAACTAACACAAATAACGTTTGGAAAATAAAAACCTGTGACAGCATAGAAGCCTCTTTAATGATCAGTAACTGGTAGTGTTATCCTGACCAAAGTTAAAGAAAAAAAAATCTACAACGTTTGTTTTTAAAAAGGCAGAGGAGGCTTTCTCCTAGGCTACCGCAGCCGAGGAGAGACACTGACCTCCGCAGTGAGGATGAGCAGGGATGTATAGTCAAGGAGCGGTGCATGCAAGAACTCGGTCAGCTGGCCAGGGAAGGGGCTTCTTGCTACACTGGCTCAACAGGAACAGGACTCTGGCTAAAGGCCAGCGAGGTGACCAGATATCAAGGGTGGGGGTTCTCAATACACCGACCGAAATTCTTTGCTAACACCGGGTTCAGCAGGCCAAGGTCGAGGCTGAGTCGAGAAGAGGGCTCAGAGGAGCCTGACTGCAGTCTGGCCAAGGAGGGATCCTTGTCACTGGTCTTTAGCCCTTCAAACCCTGGATGATTTGGGCTGAAACCTGGGAAGAATGGTCACTAACTCCACAGAAAGGCAGCTGTGTCCGATGTCACTCCTGTCACAACTGCTCATGGGTCAGCAAGAAAGTTGGAGGCTGCTGCTGGCCACAAGCTTCTGACCACTCACCCCCGTCGTTTGAGTTTTGCTCACTATGCCACACACGTGTGCAGAAAGCCACAGACGGCATGTTACGGAGACCTCCTGGAAACGTGGAGTGGGGCTAGCACAGGAGAATTTCCCCTGAACTCCACTCCCCACTCCTATCTGTGCCTCCTGGGAATACCAAGCACGGGAGCTGCCCCTGCCCTGCACCGCGCTGGGCTGCCCAGAGCGGGGACAAAACCTCCCAGCCCTCGGCCCTGCCGCTTTCACTTGTGAATGAGACTCGGTGCGGACTGCCTGGAAGGAAGGCTGCTGAGAGAAAGGATGAACGCAGAGGCAGAGGCAGAGGCAGTGCCCAGCCGGCCTTCAGGTGTGCTGAGGCTGAGAGAGCCCCGGGTTCCAGTCCCAGCCCTGCCAGCATTGTCCCTTCCACTTTCCACCCTAGGTGCCTGCAAATCAAGACAATGTGTGCTTGTTAAATAAAAGGGCAGTTTGACCTCTTATCTTCAGAAAGATCATTTCATCAATAGGTTCCGGTCCACTTAAGGCTCTTTATAAAAGTCAGTGCAAATATTCTGTGCGTCCCCTCTACTCTGGGAGCACAGGCATGCACCTGGAACAGAGCACATACCCAAGGAATGCTTCCAAAGTCAACGGTACAAATGCAAATGTGCATCTCTGTGGACACATCATCTTGGGCCAGCCCTCAATTCCAAGTCATCTCGGGTCTTCCTTTTCGATGGGCTTCGAACCTGACACCAGCAGGTACTGGTCTGATCTGCTCTTAAATGTCACGTTCCAAGGAAAGGTGCTTTCATGCCTTCTCTGGTCACCTGTCTTGGGGAACAAGAGCCATCACTTCTCTGTTGCTTTACCCAATATCTAGTGTCAACTCCGCCCCCTGCAACTACCACGCTTGGCATGAAGAGTGAGACTGTCCCAATACTTAATGCTTGTTTTAAGCTCACAACTAGGTAGAGAGTAGACCAGAGGGCCAGAATGAGGAGTCTGGATAGAGAACACCTAAAAATTTCCTGGGAGACACATGGGTCAGATATCAGACCCAAAGAGGTCCGTGATGTCAAAGGCAAGCAGATGGGAAATCGGCTAGGACCAGGTGTCCAGACCACATCCTGGAGTCCACAGGAGAAGGTGAGGAAATCAGACAGAGGTCTGAGCTACAGATGGCCAGAAGCCAGGCCAAGGAGTCTTAAATAGTCAGGATCAGGCTGTAGGCACCACAGGTGGGCATGGCACCTGCACCTTTGCAGGCACGGTCTCCTTCCAGGCTTCCTTCCTATCCCAAACCAGAACTGGGCTCAGTGCTCGGCTGGGTCTGAGCACACAGGAGGAGAAAGCGGACAAACGCTGGCTCAGAGAGGCGGGGAGGCGAATGCAGGCTATTCCCGACACAGTGCCTGGAAGGACGTCCAGGCCAAGGGCATTCTGGTCGGCCCGTGTGCCGCAGGAGACACACGCTGAATCCTCCCGACTCCAAATGACAGCAGACGGCAACTCACCTGAAACAGACCTTGTTTCATGAATCATGGCTTTGATCGCCAGCTCAGAACACCACCCACAGGCAGCATTTCCTTAAGCAAATTTCACCAAAGGCCTAAAATCAAAATCCACGTAGGTCTCAGACACTCTTCCCCTCGACAGCAAACTTTATAGATCACTACGGTATTTCCTGTCTGGCACCTGCTTGTGTTTGGTCGGAGCCTGCCTTGTTAATCCGTACAACGAGGACACAGAGACCACCCTTCAAGGGACAAATCCCACCAGCAATGCCCGGAGCCAACTCATCGCCGGAGATCAGGGCTGCCCAATCAAAACCCCTGCTCCCGTCTGAAAGGCTCGACGGCCGATTCCACTAACGCGCGAGAGACCGGCCGTCCAGAACACGTGAAACAGGCACGGAGGAGAGAAGTGGGCGGGCAGAGCTGGCATTTAGGCAGCAGTGATATTTCCCGTGTTTTCCTACTCACAGCTGTTCTCGTCCCCGTGGGGGTGTGCGAGGAAGACACTGTCAGAAACGAATGCGTCAGGAAGGCGGCTTGCGACCTCCGTCCCACACGGAGCCTGCAGAACCCAAGTGGGAACCAGCAAAGAGCTCCCTGCCTCACGAACTTTCTGAAACAGCCGACCTTTCTCCCTTCCTCCCTGGAAACAGCCCACAGAGCCAACGCTCCCTTCCAACCCCACCTCCATCCCGCGCCACTCAGGTGCTCCAGTTCCCTTCCCCTTAAACGGGTCCTACTGTGGATCAAGGTGACAACCACACGGTATGTGTGACCCAACGTATTCTCCAGAACACACCACATGCATGTCCCCTGCCACAGAACATGGTGTGCCAGCACGGGGCAGATGCAAAAGGAAGAGGAAGATAGGGGATGGGAGGAGGAGACGGTGGGTCCTGGTGTGGGAAGGTGCATGACCATCCAGCCTAATAAATCCACAGGCCTGAACAGGACGAGCCTGGGAGCCTCCACCCTTTCTCAGAGAACATGTTACCGTGTTCTTCGGGAGAAAGAAGGCAGGGGGAGGTGCAGGAGAGATTTCCAGGGCAGATCAAGTCTCAGAGCCCCCTTCAAACCACTGCTGCAACCTGCTCCCCACATGCACGGGGCCGGGCTCACCGCTCCGGGGCTGGAACAACCCTGCTGTATCTATCCGACCAGGACAGCTCTGCCAAGGGCACACAGAGACTTATCCAGAGATGCTTGGCTTGCCAGGCCAGTTGTCAATGAAAATCGATCACGCCGTCATCAAGGTGGATGGGTCTCTTAAGGAAGATCCTGAGGGAGGGTCCGCAGGCCACAGCCAGGACCACCACAGCCAGGGAGAAAGGAGGTGGGGATGCTGTGGGGACAGTGCCAAGTGTGTGCCACATGCCACAGGTAAAGGAACCCCAGCATGGTGGTCCTGAGCACAGGGGTGAGATCTGCACCCCGAATTGTCAGGGCAGCAAACTCCGACTTGATGAGGAGACCCTGGCTGCCCCACACTGTCCCATGCCTGCATCTTCCCAGGCAAAAAAGGATGCTGACCAGAGAAGGTTCCAGATCTTCTCCTACGACTAGGGATGTTTTCACATCCTCCAAAGCATAGGAGAGCAGCCTGGTCATCTCACAGCGTACAAAGATTAACCGGAAAACATCCTTAGGTGTGGAACCCCAGAGCTAAACAGACTTGTCCCAAAACCACACTTCTCAGACAACGATGGAAACTAATCTCAGAGAACCATTTCCCAAGAGCAGGTCTCTTCCAAGTGCATTCTGGAAAATTCTAACCAGTCCAGTAGGTATGAGACATGCTATCCTGGGGAGAGTCACGGTGCCCATTAGCGCATTAACCTTAGAGAGGTCTGGCACTTCAAAGCACTTTCAACTTGAATCACATTTTCCAAGCTCCTGTGACCAGAGAATGCTTTTCCTACTCAGCGACTATTAGCACCGAACGAAGGGCATCTGTGCAACACGCTCTGGAGCGACCGACCTGGAAAACTACAAAGGAAGAGCCGGTCCAGGGGCTCTTAAAAGCTGGGCCTCAGGCGTTCAGGAACTGCCCAAAATCCTAAGAAAAACCAACCTGTATACTGGTGCATCTTTGCTAGGGAAGCGGACCCTCGGCTTCCACAGACCCCCTGCTGCAGGGCCGTCTCTGCCAAGGTGAAGAATCCCGTTGGACGCCAAAGTCCTCACTCGCCAATCAGGAAACAGAGGCTCATGGTTTGCCCTAGAGTCTCCGGCAGTCGCTGCAGGAGGCGGGCCTGGAATCCAGACCCCTCCCTCCGACGCAGCGCTCTCTGATCGCAGCACACCAGCCACGGCACCGCAATCTGCTCGGCGTCTCCCGGGGACTTTCACTCGTAGCGCGACGAAGATTCTTTTTTCCTTGCTTAATGCACATTAAACCCCATTAATAAAACAAGTAACAGAGTAATCACACCTTTATAAATAGACTTTCCTCACACACACAATAAAATAATATTGCCGCCTCCGCCATACGGACTTGGAAATTAACTGTTTTTTTAGAACTTCACGCAGAAACGTTCTCATTGTAAACACCTCATGCTCTCCCTCACCTCTGCACCCCCGGGGCTTGCCAGGTCCTTCCAGGGATACCCTTTCCCTCCTGAGCTCGCCCACTTACCTAGGCGACCTACAAACCTTCTGCTCTTCCTACGAGACCACTCTGACCACAGACAGAACAAACACCCCGCCCCGTCGTGTGTTCCCCCAGGATTTGTTTGATAGCTCTACGGAAGGGCTGTTCTCAGCATCTTCGATACTGCACAGAACAGACGCTAAATAGCCCACAGAGAAGTCACTGTGTCCAAGGCTCGGTCATTGAACTCCCCAAGCACCTACTACGTGTCAAGCGCTGTTCTAGGCACTGGGAACATGGCATAAAAAATAAAAGGCAGACAGAGAAGGCTCTTGCTCTCAGGGACCTCTAAAGGAGAGGCACACGCAAAGTCAGTAAAAAAACACGACCGTCGCAGGGAGAACAAGCACAGAGAACAAGCAAGGTAACGTGGTCCGGGGGACGGGGTCCGATGCACAAGCTGACGTGTGAAGGAGGAAGAGGAGCCGGCCAGGGGGCAGGCAGCGGGATAGGCGTTCTAGGCAGAGGGCACAGCCCCTGCAAAGCCCCCGTGGTGGGAATGAGCTTGGTGTGTTTGTTGAATAAAAAAGCCAACGCGGCTGCCACAGAGTGACTGGACGAGAGAGGACGTGGGCTCAGGCTGGAAAGGTGGCTTGGGGCAGGGCACACAGGGCCTCGAAGGCCAATAAAAGGAGCTTGGCTCTGTGGCCTATGCGTGCCTTGCCCTTCCCAGAGCCCAGCTCCTTCTCGTCGGGTATGGGCCCTGCACATTCAGGACCTGCGCTACCGTTCCAGCTTCAGCTCACCTCTTTCCTCTCCGCTCATTTTGCGGCAGCCACAGTGGCCTTCTTTCTATTCAACACACCCACTCATTCCCACCCCGGGGCCTTTGCACGTGCTGTGCTCTCTGCCTGTCTGTGGACTGGCAGAAGCTCAAGGGAACCTAAGAGACACCTGACCACCAAGAGCTTCTGCAGATGTAGTGTCAGGATGGGAGCAAAACGTATATCACATCAGCTTTTGTTTGTATCAAAGTAGGAATAAAACCATTCTGATCTTTCCAGCTATTTCTACAAAGTCCTGATTTATGCACCGAATGCCAGAATGTCCTTAGCCCACATGCAGGACTAGACTGGAGAGAGTCAGCTAGGAGGTTAAGAGGGTAGCAGCAGCAGGAAAGACATTGTAGGGTGTTGGGTCAGTCCCTCCCCCACCCCCTTTTTTTAAATGGGAAGCCTTGAGCATCTTTATAAGCTGAACAAAAGACGTCTTTGCAGAGGATACTGTCTGGAATGGATCAAAGGACAAGCTAACTGTTGAGGCAAGCTCCCTGAAGGAGCTGGGCACAGAGATCAAGAATGCAGCTAGAGAAATTAATCCTGCAGGAAGGGAGGGGCCCTGGCCTGCTCGGAGGCAGGCAGCCAGGAAGCTAAGAGGAGGGAAAAGTAAAGATACGTTTCCGGCAGGGGGGCAGGAAGTGGATGGAGTCCCCTCCTGGGAGGCTCAATTTGCTGGTGAAATAGGAGATGACATCACCTGTTGAGAAGGCAAGGCCTAAAGGGTGGGGAGGAGGCAGGGGTGTGGGGAGAGGGGTAAAGATTTGGCCTAATCACTGCAGGAAGCAAATGAGAGCACATCTGGCCTGCGGTAAAGGTGTGGGGACTCACCCCAGGCGCCTCCGAGGTTGGGGACCGCAAACCTGACACGCAGGCTGTCTGCGGGCGGCATGGCGCGGGTTATTGGCCAGTCCCCCAGCAATCAGGATGCTACTTTCATCAGAGAACCAGGGGACCTGGTAGAGAAACCTCGGTCTGCGCACAATGGAATAACCTTCCGCTCCATATTCTTCAAATGTCTCCAGTTCCCATCGACAAGGGCAATTTTTAAATGTCAAAAAAGCTAAATACCAGCACTGGAAAGTTAAAATACGCAGCTGCTGAAGAAGTTGGCCCTCCGTGTCAGAACCCACGGAGTCAACCAACTGTGGGTGGAAAATCTTTGGGGGGAAAAACAGTAAAAAAAAAAAAAAAAAATGACAATTAAAATAATACAAATTTAAAAATGTAGTCTAAGAACTATTTACATAGCATTTGCATTATATTAGGTATTGTAGGAAATCTAGAGCTGATTTAAAGTACCCAGGAGGATGTGCTGTGCCACTTTCTACCAGGGACTCCAGCATCTGCAGATTTTGGTATCCTCAGGGTCCTGGAGCCAATGCCCCACGGGAACCGAGGGACAACTATATGAAAGTTTGAATATCTAAGCCTTTGCTCATGGCAGGTTCGGGTTTGGGTTTTCACCATGCAAGTCATTCCATGGGTTTTTCTAGTGACAGAGTTGGACTCACTTCCTTTTCATTGGAAAAAGAAATTTTTGTTTTCATGTATGTCTTGCTGTCCTAACCTGAGCTTCCAGATTGTCTCAGTTGCACCCAACCTTGAGAATCTGTTGTCTCCCCACCCCATGTATCAATCATGTTGGGGTTTTGGGGTTACAGACTCAGGGAGAGACCACCTCTCCCAGAGCTAGCTAATTTCTAAACAGAACCAACCACTTACTTGGGAGATGCCTCTGCTATGCGAGCCAACCGCCTCCCCTCATCTAACTCTACACACGAGGACACTGTTTCCTTTGCTCTCAGTCACCCCAAGGCCATTATGCCAAATAGGGACAACCCCTTTAGCCCACCAGAACAACTAGCCAGTCTCGTTTGCCCTCCCTGGGCTTGCATTTCCCCTCACTCCTATCTCTTGTCCCCTGGTGCCTTCCTGTGGCCCTGTGTGTGGCATGGTGTGGGGTGCCCTCTTCTCTTGGGAAACGTAAATAATCAATTCTTCTTTCAATGGCATTGGACTCTCTATGCTGTCACTCAGTCACCTCCATAAATTAAAATGTGAGCACATATGAGACATCCCATTCCCCACCCCATCCCACCCCGGCCTTTCTCCAGCTACCCCCGCTACCTGTCATCAGGCATTTAACTCATACGCTAGCACCTTGTGCTTCCCGGCGGTGGGCGAGAGCTGAGCCAGTCTGACGACACCACGCACGAAGGGTCCAGATGGTCCCCGGCATCGTCAGCCCGGAGCAGCTCACGCCCAGCAGCTCCTGTATTCACACCTTTGTGACTATTGTCACTGAAATGTCCCTGAATCCATTTAAAAAAAAAAAAAGAAGTGTGCTAAGTAGACATTTTTCAGAAACCTTCACTTTCTCTCTGTGTAAACAGGAACCAGCCACTTACACCCACAACCATATGCCAGAGTTTGCTGCCATCCACGGAAACACACGTCCGCACGTCTGGCCTCACCCGGGAATACTCGCACACACGGAGGGGGAGCTCTGGTCCCTTGTGTTTCCAGAGGGGTTCGTGTGTGGGAGCCTCTCCACCTTGTGGAACAAGGGGAGCTCTGCCCAGTCAACAAGCAAGTGCTGAGTTTGTCACATTTGAGCGCTCCATTAACCTCAAGACCACATCTGGTCTCCAAGACGAGACACTGCACTCACAGTAGTGAAACATACATGCACACACACATACAGGCATGTTACACACGCACACACACAAACCTGAAACCTTATCACAGGGAGGAAAGAGAGACCTTAAGCCACTATTTGATCACCTTAAACATAAATATGACCGTGTGTCACTAGCACTTGCCACACTGGCTCAGGCAGGCTGTGACGAGGTCTCTCCAACAAGCATGTCTGGGAGTCCTCAGGGCCAGTCCAGGGAGCTCACCGAAGTCCACCACACGTGGTCCCTTCCATTTCTTTTACGGTGCTTTTCTGAATAGGAGGCAGCCACATCCAGCTGTCCACACTGCTGCCACTTCCCCACCACATCACCATCCCGGGGCCACCGGGCCTGCCTACATCTTGCTTCTATTTCAGAAACCCTCCTCTCTTCCCCTCTCCCTCTTTAGTACTGGTGCAGGAACCCAGCCCCCAGAATTGGACCGGTGGCCAAATTCAAGGGTCTGTAGACCCTGGCCTGCCCCTGGGCCACTAAAGCTGTGCTCCAGGTTCCAGGGGGACTTGGTTCCTCTTTGCCAGGTACGGACGCTCCCAGGAGGCTCCCGCATCCCTTCCGCACCTCGACTCGTGGCAAGCCCACCCAACTGACTGATCAAACGTGCCCAGGCAGGGCTGGACCCCACCAGCAGACACTTCCTAACCTCAAGCTGGGAATACCCACACACACCCACACACAGGGGGTAAATGTAAAGTCTTAAATTAATTAATACTGTGACAGAGTTGATACACTTCTTAGAACATCTGCATATTAAAGAGGGGCATAAGGAACTGGACCAGGTAGAGAAAGGAAGGGACCAGTTTAAATGTCATGTTTTCTAAGGACTCTATCCTCAACGACCAGATAGGAAGTGTGCACCCGTCGGTAAAAGGACACCCAAAGGGGAGAGCAGCTCCATGTCCCCGCTGCAATGCCACAGCCAGTTCACGACAAAGAGAGCTGCTGGGAGGCGGCAGGTGAATGGTTATGTTTTCCACAATCCGCCAACTAAAGATGCGCAAGGGTTAACATGCTCTCTTTCCCCCCTTCCTGGGGTGAGCCTCCAGGTATTTCGGCTTTCCCAACATTGGCGGAGCACCTGTCAGGTACCAAACGCTGCGTCTGGGCAAGGAAGGCTGCATCCTGCTCTCTGGAATTCATCTCACAGCAAAATGCTTCACCTGAATTGAGTTGGGAGGAAACTGCGCGTCGGGGAGGGTGAGGGGAAGGAAGAAGCGAGGGGGGCTTGGGGACCACCCGAGGGGCAGGGAGCATCACCCCTTCTCCACGGAGCAGCTCACGCCGGAGAGACCTGGCCAGCCGGAGGGCAGCGTGCAGGACACTGGAAAGCCTGCAAACAGGGAAAGGTAGAGAGAGAGAGGGAAGGGACATTCCAAAATAGATTCCATTTGCCTTACAATCTGGCCAGGGCCTGGCAGCACGTGAGCCACACTGAAATCCGCCAGCTGCTCTTTCTTGGGCTGGGTACAAGACAGAAGCGTGCAGGAACCGCGGTGACGTGAAGCTGTAACACTAAGGGTCCGACTGAGTTATTGTCGAGGCCAGGACTGACGTGACAGAGCTGCACTGTGTGCTCCAGTGGATGGTCTTGAGCCAATCCATCTGGCCAGTCCCATCGCCCTGGTGACCGCCACCTCCCTGCACCAGGAAGGTCTCTGGCTGGGATGAGGAACTGGGCACTATTGGTGGGCGAGGATCAGAACAAAATTATCGGGGTCTGCAGACCTGCCTCCCTCAGCACCGTCCCCTGTCAGGGGCAGAACAGAAAGACCAGGGTGCAACCAACGGGCTGAGCTCACAAGATGCACCGAGCCACCTGGGGCCATGTCCTTTCCCCTCTGCAGGACACGTCACCCTTACCTATAATGGAAGAGCATTAAACCAGGTGGTGATGTCAAAGGTCCACCCCAAATGTCCCTGATTTCGTAGCCAATAAGCCTTTTTAAATTAAAACAAATGGTCCCCCATCTGCACTGTGGTCACACTTAGCTTTTCCCTGCATACTTGTCATGCCCAGAAAATTATATTTTTGTCCCTTATGAAGAACCTTTTGGAAAATGTGGGGACCAGGGTAGAGAATTGAGCTGCGATGGATCACTGGTGTGGGAAGAATTCATATAAGGCGGGTGACTTTTCCAGCTGAATCTCCTGTATGTCAGTTACTGGGTCTTACACACCTGTGTTTCTATGGGGTTTTCAGCCATGTGTGGACCCAAGATAGCTGTGCTGGTGTGAGCTCTGTGAAAATCACCATCTCTGCAGGGGTGGGGGGCACGGGGGGATGGGGGACCAGGGCCTGGCCCAGGGTGAGGTGAGTCAGGCCCTCACCATAAATGCAGCATTCAAAGAGGCAACAAAAATCCCAGCAACAATATATTAACGTGCTGTTTCAAAAATTCAACATAATGCCCCCCAAAATCCACGATGGTTGCCCCACAATGTGAATACACATCTCACTAATGAACTGTATGCTCTTAAATGGTGAAGACGGCAAATTGTGTGTGTTTCTTACCACAATAAAAAAATAATTAAAAATTAAGTTTAGTTAAAATTTTAAAACACTGATGCTGAAAAGTATCAAAATGTTAAATTAGGCCAGGTCGACACTGCATTTACACGACCCTGCCTCCCTTGCTTCCTCCCCGTCCCAACACTACTGAATCCTGTCTTTAACTAAAGTTTTGATATTCTGCTCATGGTGGGTTTCTTGCATTAATTTTGATTTTTTTCAAATATTGCATAAAAATACTGTTTATCTTTATTGCTGAGATTTTTGTCGCACACTTAAATTTTGCACCCAGGCCGAGTCTCACCTCATCCTGGTCCTGGCCCTCAAGTTCACCACCCATCAGGGGCCAGTTTAGATAACTGAGGAGGAAGTGAGCAGTGGCAATCCCCACCTTGGCTGTGCTTTGGGGTGAGCAGCCTCCAGGCACCCAGGATGCAAATTCACTCCAGGTCTTTCTTCCTCTTTCTTTCAACCCCTCGGTCCCATCTTTTCTGTAGCATAAAAAGGACTGAACACAGGACAGGGGCTTGGTATTGTATCACTTAATCCTTGATAAACAACACTAACTGTTTTCCCTATTTTACAGGTGAGAAAGGATCAGGGACCCTCATTATCTCGCCAGAACTACACAGCCCTGGGTGGGCAGGGATGAAATGAGAAGGGCGATGTGCCCAACTCTAAAGGCAGGCATCCTCGCGCCCTTTAACCTCGCTCACGAGACGGTCCCGGGGACCACGCCCTGCACCCGCCCAGCCTCGGCCAGAGCCCCGGCGTCAGACAGCGCTCTCAGCGTACCGGAGGAAAGGGAGTGGCGTCGGGAAAACCTGCTGCTGATGCCAGACCCGAGGGCAGGATCTGGACAGTGACACTGAAGGCTCAAGTTCTTCCTCGGGGGATCTGCTGGTGACACTGAGTCAGAAGCGAGAGAAGGCAAGGAAAGGCAAATGAGACCAGCAAGACTTGTCATAGGAAGACTGTTACACTGCCTTAACAACGACAAAATGATACCAGCCACGACTTAAACACGACTCAGTGCGCAGGTCAGAATGGAGAGGAGAAAAAAATAAGAGCAAACAATAACAGTAATAATAATGCATGAGGATCTGCACCTTCTTACACGGGAATAGGTCTGGGGAAGAGCCCCAGGACGTTCTCTGAATGCAGAATTTTGTGGGAATATGCATATTTCTGGAAAAAGATCCAGAACTTTCATCAGCTTCTCAAAGTGGCCCTTGACCAAAACAAAACATTAGAGAAACACTAACTTATACAAGAATACTCTCTGCCATTCGTTTTTGTTCCACTGACAACCATTTATTAAGTTCCCATTACTGTATTTTCCTAAACCTTAAAACACACGATTATTAGACGCAGTCTGTCAATTCCGCTATGACGTGCCATTGGTCGTAAGGCAAATACTGATTTTAGAGATGCTAAAAATGCAAAACAGTACGAATTTTAGAAGCTACAGGCAACAGTATATGTCAAGCACTGTGCCGGTCCCTTTATGTATCTTACTTGAGTCCCAGTGCGATAAATATTACTATGCAATTATATAATAACAGCAAGTGAGGACAAAGACAGAATCCCGAGGAGAGTTCACGCCAAGGTCTGCCTGAAATTTCCACACCAGCATGTCGCCTCCTAACAGAGATACGGCTCCCACCTCTGCAGATCTTAACCCAGTGCAACACAGGAATCTTTAAATATAATCAAGACACAGACAAGGAATGAGAACTGGGTATGAGACAGTCACAATATCTGAGACTGGGTAATTTTTAATAAACAAATGAAACGTAAAAATAAACAATCAGCAAAGCACCCGGCTCGTATCTGGAGCAACCCTTCCAACAAACTCCCGAAGGCCTGGGGGAGAGATTCCCGTTTATTATTCTAAGGAGCATCTGCTCTTCCATCAACTTTATCGTCCTCTCTCACCTCAATAAACAGCTACTTAAGGGGAATTTAATGATCCAGAGCAGACAGCGCTCTGTGTTGAAAGGGGAATTTAGGAACAAAAGGTGCACGATTTCTCATCAACCTTAAAACACATCCTTGTCATCCAGCTGTCAACAAAGGAAGGTGTTGGAGGGCTGGGCGGGGCGTGTGCATACACACGCATGTGTGCGCGCTGTGTGTGGGCTGAGGGCAGAGAGGGGGAAAGACACCCATTTCACCAGATAGCTTCACAAACAGGATATGCCGCCACTTCCCTAAGGAGCTTTTAAGGAAGTCAAGGAGTAAAACCACCTTCAGGAGAGAACCTGAAAGAAATCTCTCCAAGTAGATAAACCCGCCGCTCCCCAATGTTGCTTCGTTCCGTGATTTGGGTGTGACTTTAGGTCATCGTTGAGCTCTTCCCTGTCGTTGTCTAGCTGACACTGAGTAGGCCTGGCAGTAACTGTAACACCTGCTCACAATTACTCAAGCCTCCTCTCTGCTGTAGGGACCATATATGCCTGCACAGTGGCATGCAATCTGTAGGGCTACGGGCCACCTGCACTCCCCTGCCCCATCATCAGGGCCAGGCCACGCGTGGCTTGGATGCGAAGCACATACATGCACGAGCGGGAGTGTTAAGGGGTATTGAGAACAGGTACGACCACTATAAGCTTGCTCCTTCCACCCGAATCTCAGGACAACAATCATGCAAAGCAGAACCACAGGCAACCTGTAGCCCACAAACACCATGAGCCACTAAGGTGTGGGGCTGTACACTGCTGCAGCCAAGCTGGCTAATCCCAACATTAGTACCGGAAGTGGGATGTGTGCAACAGATAAACCTAAAATACGAGGCATAAGCTTTAGAGCTGGGCAGTGAGCAAGGAGGACATTGTTACCAGAGGACAGGAAAACACTGACCCTTGTTACAGAGTGGCCACACACTTGGTAAAACTGTCCCCTGTGATGACTTCGAAGGAAGAAGTCACAACTAATGAATGTGTGGCTTTCGGCTAAAAGATTGCACAACAGAACATTACCAGCATGATTTGGTTACTATTTGGTGCGTTTGACAAAGGACTGCAAGAAAGAGATGAGCTCAGAAAAGAAGTAGCTTCTTTTCCAATAGGATTGAGAGGGAAAAAAGAAAATCCAGACGACGTGGAACTTAAAAGGCTGCAGGATGCAGCTATTCATCTCTTACCAATAAAGAAAAAAAAAGTGAAAAATGCTTCCTGAAGGAAAGATGATTAAGACCTAGCCTCAGAAAGACAAAACCAAGAGCATCTCTAAGTGGACTGAGACACCCCAAACTCTATCCTACCCCACTCCACCCCTAGTAAACCGTTTTCATTGGGCAAATGGCTGTGAGAGAAGCGATTAGTGGCATAGTCTCGTAGAAACCTGAGACGCCTAGAGAGGGAAATACGTCTGGAAAAAATTATCTCAAAAAGAAGTTTGGCTGGGCACAGTGGCTCACGCCTATAATCCTAGTACTCTGCAGGGCTGAGGTGGGACGATCGCTTGAGCTCAGGAGTTCGAGGCCAGCCTGAGCAAGAGAGAGACTCTGTCTGTATAAAAAAAAAAACAACAACAAATAGCCAGGTGTGGTGGTGCACACATGTAGTCCCAGCTACTCGGGAGGCTGAGGCAGGAGGATCGCTTGAGCCCAGGAGTTTGAGGTTGCTGTAAGCTATGATGATGCCACTGCACTCTGGCCAGGGTGACAGAGTGAGACTCTGTCTCAAAAAAAAAAAAAAAAAAAAAAGAATTGTGCATATGGTTATTGGCCCAGAGAGTAACTGAAAGCAAATGGAAATAAAAACCGATGATGGTTTATAGAGTGAGCAACATCACCAAAAGAGACGCCAGCCTGGTCTAAAAGGGACTGTGACCATTGGAGATCTAAAACAACTTCTGGGGTCCCAAATTTCTTTTCCTTTATTTCTTTTCTTTTTTCTTTTTTTTAGAAACAGGGTCTCACCATGTTGCCCAGGCTGGAGTGCGGTTGTGTAATCACAGCTCACTGAACCTTGAACTCCTGTGCTCAAGCGATACTCCTGCCTTAGCCTTCCGAATAGCTGGGACCACAGGTACGTAGCAGCAGACCTGGCTAATTTTTAAAATTTTTTGTAGAAATAGGATCTCACTATGTTGCCCAGGCTGGTCTCAACTTCCTAGCCTCTCAAAGTGCTAGGATTATAGGCATGAGCCACTGTACCAGGCCCCCAATTTCTATAGGCAGAAGCAGCTTGAGGAAGCCTCTAAGCCTCCAAGGAGGGTATATTCGCTAATACTTTCTCAGCTGTGTCCACAGAGGATCCCTCAAAAAGGAAAGATCTCCCAGAGGGAGAACCCAAGAGCCCTGAGGACAGTGGACTTGAGAGCATCCTCCAGGATGCAGAAATAGGGCCCGCTCAGGAAGCACCCCTACGCCAGGGCGGGCAGCCCTCTTAACGTTTGTCCAGTGGGATTTCAGAACTGACCTGTACCAGGGATGGCTGTGTGGCTACCACTCTTCCTCTGTCCAAGCGGCAGTGCTCACGGGGGTCAGCCTATTCCTGTCCCACCATGTTTGACATGCAGGCCAGGTAACTAACAGACCAGAACTAAATCCAGATCTGATAAAGAGTCTCCTGAGGTCCTGACATTCACGCTTGATGCCACGATTCGATGAGAATTTTGAGGTATCTTCCATTGAGTCAGAAGTGCATTTATTTTATATATGGAATAAATAAAAGTGATTACTTGTGACCAGGAGGGAAGACTGCAGCAGACTGTAGCATGCAGCCGTCCCTCGGTAGCCACGGAGGATTGGTCCCGGGAACCCGCGCAGATACCACGATCCAAGGATGCTCATGTCCCTTAACCCAGCTCTCCGTATCTACAAGGGTCCTCGCCACAGACACAGAGAGAGGCAACTGTATCCACAGTCACTCAGGCCTCCCTTCCCTATAGGGGATTTTGACATTCCCACTGGGACTGCAGTGACTCCCTAAAGGCCACGCATGCTTCCCTGCACGATGGTAGGCTTTGCCTCGTGATTTCTTGGGAACCAGAATGTGGACGTGAACTCTCCATATTCAAGCAGAACTCTCACAGGGCAGCACGAGTTTCCACCGGCTCTTATTCCCCCCGCTCACTGTGACCTGGGGCGTGTCCTTCACAGGGGCTCCTTCTTCAGCCTGAGACCCAGGAGGAGAAAACACCCGGGAGAGAGACACAGCCAACCCGCAGCCTGCATGTCACTTGAAAGCAAAATAAACCTTCCTGATTTCTAAACCGCTGAGATTTGAGGACTGCTTGCTGTATCTGGTACGGCCTGATCCACTCGGACAGATGAAGTCAACTCTTGGTGCGCAATCGAATGCAAGAAACCTGCCTGGAGTCCCACGTGAGCCTTCAAATCATCACCTTTCCTGGGAAAGACTTAGACTCTGAGCACAACCGGCTCTCTAAAAATGCTTCTTCAAATTTTGAGTAAATTCCATCCTCTTTGTGAGTGAGTCATCTGACAGTGAAACTTAATAACAAAAAAGAAAAAAATTCAAACCATAATTTTTTTTTTTTTTAACTGGCTATGCCTTGGACAGCCAGTCTATAGAGAAAGCGTCCTCTTCTCACTGCATTCCTACCGTCACCTCTCACCTAACCTTGTTGGCTCCAGAGACCAGCAGAAGGCCACCTAAAGCCACCAAGGCCAAGCAGACCTGAGAAAATGTCCTAAAAGCGCAGCACCGGAGACGGGGTTCGCTCCTGAAGCCCACCCCCCTCCTCGGGGACAAATGAGTGGTGGCCATTCTGGGTTCAGAAGAATTATTTTAAAAGCTCTGGGGGAGGAAAGTTGTTTGGGGAATGTTGTTAAAATCGCGCTCAACCGCGAAAATATAAAATTGCTTTTGTTTTTAGACTCGGATTGTAAGCCGACTTGAGAAGCAGCCTTTTAAGAGACTTCCGTGAGTCTTCCGAAGAATGCCACCGTCCCAAGTTGACCACTTCCAGGGAGCCCTACCTAACTCGTGAGGTCACATGGGTTCCGCCACGTTTGTTCACGTACCGGCTTAATTACTTTTTAATCAAGTTGTTATTTTTGACCCAAGAGGGATTCCTGAGCACCTCAGAATGGAGCTCTGGGGCACTAGGGGGACTTGGTAGCCCTTTTTTCTTGTGACTCCAGGGGACACTTGGGGACAGGGTTGAGGAGAGGAGCAGACTAAAAGTCTTCTTGTAACAAACGCCCCTCGTGATCTTGCATCCGAGTTGCTGGATCAAAGAGACCATCGCCCTGATTTGAAGGGTACCAAACACAGATCTGCGCAGGCAAATGCCTCTTACGGACGATGGTCTCTCATTTTCCAGCTCTGGATCTGAACCAGCGTTCCCAGCAGCATTTCCAAGCCTGTCGCCATGCTTTTAAGCACACACGTTTCAACACACATTCTAAAAACCCCTTGCTGGTATTAAATAGGATGGAAGGCAGACCCATGAGTGTGTCGGAAAAACTGACTCTGTTTTGTAATCGCAAGCCTTCCCCGGAGTGTCCCCGACATTTCATGAGTGAGTGTCCATACGCAAGGACCAGCAGGAATGCCGATTCTGTGGTGCGGTCACACTTCCCTGCCCACGTGCCTATGATTAACATGTGCTTCCAGCGCATAATTACCCGTCACTTTCCCATCAGATGTCAGGGGAAAAAGAGCATGGTGCTGAGACAGTCTGTGAGGTCAACTGGCGACTTCATCTCTTACATGCAACCGTGATCAGTTCTTTTGGGAAGGAAATATGTCAACATGCATGCACACACACACACACACACACACACACACACAGGGAGTATGCACGGAAAGGAAGCATTCGTAGCATCACCCTGAGCCATCCACCCCAGGCCAAAAGACATGGGTTGGTCAAGGAACAAACCATCTGATTCTCCATAGGGTTGAATTTGATGCGCTCAACTAACACTCATCAGTCCAGAAAAATGATATAATTCCTGTGAAGAAGTGGATCCGAGGCCCAACGATCAGGTTCTTTTCTAGATAGCTATATAAACACCCTCTGGAGACTATCAGAGAAATCAAGCATCAAAACTGCAGGACACCTACTTGTAATTACTGAGTAATTGTCTGCTTTAGGTGTGTCTCTCCCGGGGCTCTGTCAGGGTCGGGACCAAGTTCCCTGGTCTGACTTGGCCAAGCAAAGTGGCTGGCTCGATGAAGGATGAGGGACAGAACGAACTCATCAAAAGAAAGGAACATGAAAGTTCTACACAAAAGGAAAAGAAAAGAAAACTGTGAATTCTGGCAACGGCAAGGCAAGCCTGATCCCATCCCACCGGGAACCCGGCCGGCAAAGGATGAAACAAAGGGGTCATCAGGGTTCTTCATTTGGTCTGAGCTCTCAGAATAGAGCACAACTCCAAAGCGTCACATCCAGAGGGTGACGCCAGGTAAGGCATGAGATGGGGAATGTAGAAAAGCAAAGCCACACGGGGCAGTGGGTGGGGAAAGCGGGGGCTGAGAATGGACTAGAAGTGTGGGCTGTGGCTTCGAAGGAAAAAAATCGAGCCTGCAGATTCCCAGCGCCCTGACCATTGATTTCCTACCTCGGTCTCCTGCTTCCTTCCAGTCTGTGCCAATATGTCCTCACGTCCTGAACCTGCCTGGCTGCACCACGGGCTCCCCACTGTCAGAATCCCAAGTGTTAGCACAAGAGGGATAAAACTTTGAGATGAGGTGACACAAAGGGACGTGCATGCCTCTGGGAACCTGGCAGCTCATCACCAAGGATCTTTGGACCCACAGAGAGAGCCACAGGCGGGCTTCATTCATTTCGCTCACACGTGCCCTGAGCACCACTGTGTGCCAGGCACCGCACTGGGCCAGTCTGGAAACACTCGGGAATCGGATGGAAAATGCACGTGAACCCACACCGGTGTGCTTTTCTACGGAGAGGATCGCCAGGAGCGGTTCTCAGCCAGGGGCAACGGCAGGGCGGCAGCCAGCCCACAGAGCAGCTCAGCTCATGCCAACGGCGCCCCTTCCTCCGAGTAGACCCAGCCTAGACCCAGACCGACTGTTCCACAAGCAGAATCTCAGCCGGAATTCAAACCCCTTGGGTCCAGCATTTCTTGTCTAAGACCCAACCCACCCTACCTTATCTGATCCCTTGTGGACAGTGCTGGAGGGACCTTTGGAAATGTCTGGGGCACTTGTGCCCCACTGGCGTGCTGACTAGGGAGTGCCATAGGCATGTAGTGGCTAGAGACCAGGATTGCCAAGCAGCCTGCAATGTACAGGATATGGCTACCCCACAAAGAACGTTCCACCCCAAATGCCAGTAATCCAGCAGTCTGTGGTTTTTATCAGGTGCTCGGGTGGTCTACTTCCCACAAAACGGCCAAGGTAGATGCTCTAAGGATGAAGGGTCAAGGGTCGTCATGGTGAGAGCCCAAATGGCAAAAAAGTAAGCAGCCACTTCAGACTCTAGACACACATCACGGCAACCCCGGGAGACCTGCTACCAACTGTTGGCGAACATTCCCATGTCTTTTCAATTTTCAGATATTGAAATCTCATATTTTAAGCTTAAGGCTGTATCTCTTTTTCTTAAGGGGAGAAAAACAGCAATCAAGACCCTTTGATAGCCATAGCAGATGACTCGCTCCCCCTCTAGCAGTGCTCCGGGGGTCTTGCAGCCCTTGGAAACTATGAATTTAATTTTTTAAATAACCTATAGACTAAAGAAAATAATTGCCAGTTGGTTCAAAGAAGATATTATGCTCAGAAAATAAGACACATCCTTGTGTTTAATGTATCGTACTGCAGAGTTCCCACTGGGAAAAACGATGTGTTTGTCTGCCTCAATGTACCCAGGGAAAAGTGACATGAAGTGTCCCTGACTGGGCGAGGACGTTAGATGGGGATCAAGGGCGGGAAGAAATACAGAGAGAGGCAGGGAAGACAGAGCCTCTGCAGCCCTTTGCCAGAACTCTGCCAACCAGATTTTCAGAATATAGGTTCTGAGTCAAAATGCCCTGTTCTGCCGGTCAAGATGTATGATCAAAAGTGGCCTTGGTGTGGCCCTCTGCCTTCAGCATTTTAAACGAGTGTTGGGAGTCCCCTCACTTCCCACCAGCAGGCCGGCAGGGAAGCCAGCGGCAGCTCGTTAGCTCCGGGAGAACCGTTGCAATCACGTTCTGGCCGTGGCCCTTCCTGTTCCCTCTTTGTTGTTAGACATTCGACCAACACGTGCCTCGCTCCACCGACCCAACCCTCATAACTGGCTGGGCCACAGGACTGCTCAATCCAGGCACTAGCAAAGATGGGCTCCGAAGTCTTGGTCAGGTAGCAGGATCCTTGGTCAGATGCCAGCAGGGTCCCTACTGTTCTTGTCCAACCCCAGGCAGGTGTCTGTCGGCAAAGGGAAGAGCTGCACAATTAAGAATCCTCAGGTTGAGCAGCGTTGGAATATAAGGCTCTGCTTTGCCAACTAAGATGGCAAATCTTTATTCCCTGGCTGGGAAAGACACAGAAGAAGCGACCACAGTTTGACACTAGGCAGCGAAGAACTCTAATCAAACAGGCCTGCGGGAGGGGCCGGCCGGAGGCTGCCGCAGAGACACGGAGGAGGACGACTTCCAGGAGAAGCTCGTGCTTCACAATAAATCTCACGGGTGTCCAGACTCGTCACTTCTACCCCAAACATATGGCGGGGCGCTAGCAACAGATCACGTGGATGCGTTTAATTAGCACTGCAGGCTAACAAGCTCCCACTCCGCAAAGCCAACCCAAAGCAAAGGCCTGGAGGAGAACTTTACCCAGATCTAATTTTCCAGCAAGAAGGGAGGGCCCCAGGGTGGAATCTACCCACGTGGATGTCTACACAGAGAGAGAAGAAAGTGCCCCTGCAGAGCTTTTCCGATTGCCAGTGCAGCCCGGAAACCGCTGCAACAGGGCGGCAAACGGCACCAGCGGGCCCGACGCAGCCCGAGGGGACTCTTGGCTCCAGCCTCCAACAGAAAGGAAGAGGGGCAGGTCACCTGGGAGAGGAGACACAGAGGGCACAGGTGCAAAAAGAGAGGTACAGAGAAAGAGATAAAGAAGTGAGCAAGAGACACCAAGAGAGATGGAGAGAGAGAGAAGATGAGATGAAACCAAACAGGAGGAGATACCTTGTTAACCAAGTGGAGAAGGACTGGTGGACAGCAGGAGAGACGGGAAAAGGTTGCCATGGCAACCCCGTGCAGAAAGCATAGGCTGTGTAGCTAAGGAGCCCAGAGAAGGCATGTGCAGCCACTGATGGCCGCACCGGCCACTGCATCTGCTCACCTGTGGGACTGCACCTTCCTTGAACCCTGCGCGCCCAAGCTCCCGCTCCCCGATCCCAAGATCTCAGACCAGAACCTGCTCTCCTGTCATCCGCTGCCCCAGATTTCAATGTCATATGAATCCTTCTCCAATGGGCCAGACAGAGAGAGGAGGCGTGGGATCCTTGGGCTCAGGTGCACCTCCCCTTGCCAGGTGTCCTTGGTAGGCTCATGGGTGAGGAACACTGGAGCATGAGGAGAGGCTCAGCAAGTTACTCGACCCAAACTTCCACGCCACGCGGGAAGCCCCCGTAACCTCCCCCACCACTGGTCACCGCACTTCTGCTTGAATCCTTCCAGTGCCGGGGAGCTCAGTCCACCGTGGAATTCAAATGCTTTCAACTTCAGCTTTCATCCTCTTATCTAAGACCTTGTTCCATCTTCTCAGCAGAGGAAAGGGAAAGATGAACAAAGTCCACCCTGATGCTAGCAGACCACGAGCCCCTGTCCCCATCACATGAAATGATTGTCCCCCCTGCTCTCACCACACACATCCTCCACGATCCCGCCCCCATGCTCTATAACATGTCACATCTATTTTATGTATATACGTCCTTAATCACACCTTGTGCTTAATTTCCTTTCTGTTTTATAGGGGAGGAACAGGGTCTCACTCTGTTGCCCTTGGGGTGCAGTGGCATCATCGTAGCTCACTGCAACTTCAAATTCCTGGGCTCAAGTCATCCTCCGGTCTCAGCCTCATGAGTAGCTGGGACTACAGGTGCATGCCACCACACTTGACTGGTTTTTCTTTTTTGTAGAGCCAGGGTCAATTTTCTCCAAATTGACTTATAGATTCAATGCAATCCCAATCAAAATCCCATTAAGATTTCTTTTTAGATATTGGCAAGCTGATTCTAAAATGTGTATATAAAGGCAAAGGAAACAGAATAGCTAATTTTGAAAAACAAGAACAAAATAGGATGACATAATACCTGATTTCAAAGCTTACTAGAATATAAAGCTACAGTAATCAAGAGAGTGATATTGGTGAAAGGGTAGACACATGAACCAATGAACCAGAAAAAAGAGCTTCAAAATAGACCCAACACAATACGGGGAATTAATTTTTTACAAAAGTGCAAAAGCAATCCAATGGAGAAACGATAGTCTTTTCGATAAATGGGGATGGGACAAATGAACTTCCAAATGAAAAAAACCAAACCTTTAACTCTACCTGACATTTGATTTAAAAAAAGAAAAACCTCTAAATGGATCATAGACATAAATGTAAAATGTAAAACTTTTAGGAAGAAAACACAGGAGAAAAATGACTTAAGAAAATGACTGGTATATAAAATGGCAAGTTAAAATAGAAAATAAAAATAAAAAAGAATGAAAAGGCAAGCCATACCCTGGAAGAAAATTAATGCAAATCACATACCTGACAAAGGACCTGTATCCAGAACATACATATAAAGAATTCTCAAAACTCTACAATAATTAAACAAACAGGCGAGGCACAGTGGCTCGTGCCTGTAATCCCAGCACTTTGGGAGGCAGAGGTGCAAAGATCATTTGAGGCCAGGAGTACAAGACCAGCCTGGGCAACATAGCAAGACCCCATTTCTAAAAAAAAAAAAAAAAAACAACAAATAGAAAAATTAGCCAGGCATGGTGGTGTACACCTGTAGTCCCAGCTACTCAGGAGGCTGAGGCAGGAGGAAGGAGGATTGCTTAAGCCTAGGAGTTTGAGGTTCAGTGAGCTATGGTGATACCACTGTGTTCTAGCCTGACTCTGTCTCAAAGAGAAAAGAAAGAAAAAATAAACTGATTAAAAAATGAGCAAAAGATTTTGACACCAAGGATGATGTACAGATGGCAAGTGAACACATGAAAAGACGCTCAACATCATTAGTCATTAGGGAAATACAAATTAAAACCACAAGAGATCACTATACTCATTAGAATGGCTAAAATTTTAAACAGAAAACAAAACCCAAAACTGACAGTGCCAAGGGCTGGTGAGGCTGCGGAGCAAACTCCGCTCTCCTGGGACCGAAGAATGGCCCAGCCACACTGGAGACAGTCCGCAGGTTTCCTATAATGTTAAATACACCCCTGTCACATGACCCAGCAATCCCACTCCTAGGTATCGACTTAGGAGAAATGTAAACTCATGTTTACACAACACCTGTATGCGAGAGTCCAGAGCAGTTTTATTCCTAATTGCCAAAAAAACTAGGGCACAGCACAAATGTCCTCCAACTGGTGAACAAGTACACAAATTACGGGACAGCCACGCGATGGAATCCCACTCAGCCACGAGAAGGGACACACTGCTCATACCCGCAACGTCATGAAGGACTCCCAAACGCACGGTGCCAAGTGAAGACACTTAGACTCAAAAGGCCACGAACCACACGATTCCATACAGACGACCTTCTGCAAGAGGCAGAACCACAGGGAGAGACCAGCTCAGAGGTTGCCAGGGGTTAAACGACAGAGGTGGGTGGGGATCTGATTCCAAGGGGCAGCCCAAGGGAATGAGGCAGGTGACGGGACTGTCCTATATCCCGATTGTGGTGATGACACAAGTCTGTGCATTTTTTTTTTAAACTCATGGAAATATACCAAGGAAGTGAGCTTTATGTGTAAGTAAAAGTAAACTTTAAAAAATATTTGTGCTCGTCATCACCTGGGCAATTACACGAATATTTTTGAAATGGCCATGGAGCTTGGAATCCTACAATTTTTTGCATGATTTTGTAGAGTTTTTGAGACCAAGTTGCACATTTTCAGAGATAATCCCGATGTGGCCATTGTCTTGTTACTAATGCTGAACTAATGAATACTGACGTCCTCGTTTGGTGAGGCCATAGGGTGTGGCTACAGGTTATGTCCAGGTGGGATCACATCTGAAAGAACTGGAAAGTCCCCCTGGCAGGTGCCCTGGAAAACAAAAGGGAGATCCTGGGACCGGTTCTGGGGATCTGGAAGGCAGGCAGGCCTGCCGTGGGGGTGGAGATGGCCTCTCTCTGCAGAGGCAGATCTGAAAATCTGGAAAACACTAAACCTTGAACTCTACACCTCTGGGCAGGATCTGGGCAGGACCAAAGACACGGAACTACGTAAGGCCCCAGCCCTGCAGCCAGACAGGGGCTCTCCCCATCGAAAAGAGGTGAGCAAGGGCTAGTGGGCTCCAATGGCTGCCTTGGCTTTAGCCAGCTGAATTTCTTCCCTTTGTTATTCCTTTGCTTGTCCCCAAGCCTTGAATAAAGTCTCACTGGCCATCTGCTCTCGGAAGGGATTTCAAGCAGTAAGATCTGTGTCCACATCTGGGCTGCAAGGGAGTTAGGAGCGAGGCCCACTAAGGCCAGCGTGGCGGCAGTGGGACCCTACGGACTACGGGGACAGCTGGTACATCGGTGGACTGTGGTGGACTCCGAGTCAGACTCTGTGTGGCGTGCACCAAGGAGATACTTAGCACTCGCTTACATGATTGTTAGTGGTTTACGCAGAGTACGCTGAACCATATAAAATGGCCCACTATTTGTTTCTCGAGATGTCGCTCTCCTTGAGGGCACGTATCTCCTGCTTTTTTATGTGCACGACAGGGGCTTCCCTACTGGAAAGGACACAATCAGTCTTTACGACTGGGCAAACCTCACCGCAGCCTGCTGAGCGTTCTAGCTGGGAAACACCCAGGTGAGCCTGGTCTCTTCGGGAAGACAGCGGAGGTTTCTGGCTCACCGTATCTAAGGGTTACGAGACCATCCCATGGGCTTCCCTCCGCCGCCAGCCTCAAGAAATGCCTCTGTCTCCCGCCAGCTCACGACGAGTTCACGGTGATCCAGAGAGTGAGCTCTAGCTCTGAAAACCTACGGGCAGTTGCCGGCAAGTCCCTGAACATCCAGCTCCAAAATGCTACGACCCTCAACATCATGTTTCCTGGAGGCAACTGACTTAGTTTGCAGATACACTGAGCTATTTTCTTTCTCTGATCCCAGGAGGGGAAATATGCCAGACAGCAGAAGGGAATACTAGAACACACACAACCTGAAGAGGAGACAGAGGGTCAAGCAGGAGGTGCCTGCCAACCAAAGCGAGCCCAGGTCGAGTGGAGCATCTCACTGTCTCCTTTTCTGTAAGGCAGTGTGGCGCGGGCCTCTCCCAGAGGCCAGGGTGCTTGCTGTTCTTCACACAGGTTCAAATCCCCCAACCCTTTCCTTCCCAAAGGCTGCCTAACCCAGTAAGTGGCATCGATCTCCTCCTCATTTCACAGACTCAAAACCAGCTTCCATTCCTCATTAGGCACTTTTTTTGTTTTTTGAGACAGGGTTTCTGTCACCCAGATCAGAGTGCAGTGGTGTCATCATAGCTCATTGCACCCTCAAACTCCTGGGCTCATCCTCCCCCATAGCTGGGTCTACAGGGACATGCCACCATGCCTGGCAAATGTTTTAAAATTTTTCTTGTAGAGACAGGGTCTCACTGTGTTGCCCAGGCTGGTCTCCAACTCCTGGCCTCAAGCGATCCTCCGGCCTTGGCCTCCCAAAGCACTGGGATGACAAGTGTGAGCCACCGTGCACAGATTAGATACTTTCAATAACAGGCAAAAGGGAGGAAAAACTAGACGGGATCAAACAAACAGAAAGGACGCCTAAAGATCCCAAACGCTCGAAACCAAAGTGCCACCCTATGCTTGCTTCCCCAGCATAAGCAGCTTCTGCAAAAAATAGCATCTGAAAACCAAAGCAAAACCACATGAAAGGCTGCCTGGCTTTGGGCACAGCCTCCTAAATCTTCAGGTGATAAAAGCCTGGCGGGAACATCCTGACGGATGCCGGTGCTACCCGAGCTCCTCATCTGCTCTGCTTCCCCCAAAGCACATTAAAAACATATTTCCCCGTTTAACAGACTTATGAGCTGAAATGAACGTGCCAGAACTCTTATAAATATGATAGAACCTGCTAACCAAACAAATGTTACATTTTGCATAAGGAGACAGTATCCCTAACTCCTCATAGACACTTAATGAATATTTCAAACAAAGCACCCGGCAGCTGCTCTAAAGGCTCCAGATGAATTAAATGGGCTTTTATTACCGCCAGGATTAGCGTCCTCTTGCTTCTTCACTGTCTCCACCTCCCTCCTCTCTTGTGCAAGATAAGCTCACCCCTTCGGACCAACCAAGCCCCTAGCCCGGTCAGGGAAGGGTCAGAGTATGGGGTTGGTCAGCGTACTGTGTTGAAGACTGTCCTCACCAAAATTCACGTCTGTCAGAACCTCAGAACGGGACCTTACTCGGAAATTCAGTCTTTGCAGACGTACTTGGTTAAGAAGCAGTCATACCAGATCAGGAAGGCCTTAAATCCAGTGATCGCTGCCTTTACAAGACAAAGAGGAGGGAGTCTGGACACAGACATACAAAGACAGACTCACAGGCCAGGCGCGGTGGCTCACGCCTGTAATCCTAGCACTCTGGGAGGCCAAGGCGGGAGGATCGCTCAAGGTCAGGAGTTTGAGACCAGCCTGAGCAAGAGCGAGACCCTGTCTCTACTAAAAATAGAAAGAAATTATCTGGACAGCTAAAAATATATAGAAAAAATTAGCCGGGCATGGTGGCGCATGCCTGTAGTCCCAGCTACTCGGGAGGCTGAGGCAGAAGGATCGCTTGAGCCCAGGAGTTTGAGATTGCTGTGAGCTAGGCTGATGCCACGGCACTCTAGCCCGGGCAACAGAGTGAGACTCTGTCTCAAAAAAATAAAAAACAAAGACAGACACACACAGGGAAGAAGGCCATGTCCTCATGGGGGTAGAGACTGGAGTGACGCAGCCACATGCCAAGAAATGCTGGGAGCCGTGCGATACTAGAAGAGGCAGGGAAGGATGCTCTCCTAGAGTTTTCAGAGAAAGCAGGGCCCTGCCAACACCATGATTTCAGACTCTTGGCTTCCAGGACTATGAGAGAATAAATTTCTGTTGTTTGAAGCCACCCAGTTTGGAGTACAGGTTGAGTATGGCTTATCTGAAATGCTCAGGACCAGAAGTATTTCCGATTTTAGACATTTGCATTGTACTTACCAGTAGCACTTACCAGCTGAACATCCCAAATCCAAAACCCAAAACCCAAAATCCAAAGTGCTCCAATGAACATTTCCTTTGAGTGTCATGTTGGTACTCAGAAAGTTTTGGATTTTGGAGCTTTGCAGATTTCAGATTTGGGATGCTCAACCTGTGCTTTGTTAGGAGGGCAAGAGGAACCTACTGTGGTCAGGAGAGCATTTCTACATGTTCAAGTGTGTGTCACTATTCATCTCCCCAGAAGTTACCCCAGCCAATCATTTCAGGTCACACCGAGGAGCACCGCGCCAGCCAGCCCATCGATCCCTTAGCACAGACGTACACCTGCCCGCGTCTCACAGGAGCAGACTGAAAATCATCTTTCTTTCTCGTGGCTCCCTCCAAATAACCTTCCAGCTTCACTCAACTCTTTCCATACCGTGTGCTCGGCATTCCCGGCCCCCGCAGGTGTGAGACTATCGCGGGGAGACAGAAGTACAGCGAGAGCCTAAAAGAGAGAAACAAAGAGAACCTGGTTCTCTTGCCACCTGGCATTCATTCAGGCTGACGACCGTGCGTGGGAAGACAGCTTCTCAGAAACCCCTTCCGCGCTGTTGCGTGTCCCCTACCTCCAAATTCATATGCTGATGTCCTTGTGCCCAGCACCTAAGAATGTAGTTGGAATTGGAGACGGGATCTTTAAAGTGAGGTAATGAGGTCAACATGAGGTCCCTAGAGTGGGCCCTAATCCAATATGACAGGTGTCATTATACGAAAAGGAGACTGGGGCGCTGACAGGCACAGAGGGAAGACCACGTGAGGCCACAGGGAGACGACGGCCGTCCATGAGCCAAGGACAGAGGCCTCAGAAGACATCAACCAACGCTGCCAACGCGCGGACTTCCAGCCTCCAGAACTGTGGAAAAATAAATTTCCACTGCTTAAGCCACCAGTTTATGGCACCTTTGTTATGGCAGCCCTGGCAAACTAACAGAAGTGCCAAATTGCCTCTAGGCCATGCCGCATGAAAATTCACTCCGAAATGACTGCCTAGCTTAAAAATCAGGATTTTTTTTTTTTTTTTTTACAAAAAGGAAAATAAACAGAAAATGCCATTTGGGTACTAAAACATTAGTCAGGCCAAATATAACATTCTTCAGTCCATAATGTGTATCCATCCACCTGACAGTGGTCCCATGAGCTAGGACACTGACCTCTCACACTGCCCACACAAAGCCCTGTCCAAGAGGGTATTTCTGTATCAGATCCTTATTTTATTTAATATCCATGATGCTAAAGGGCTCCTGGAAATTATTAAGCCCTTTGCTCTTCGTCCTTCTGCAAAGCATTTTTTATGTGGCCCATCTTAAAAGCCAGTTGGCTCCATTCCCACCCTTTTAATGAAGAATCCCAGGTTATAGGTCCAAGCCCGGAAAGGAGGTGGCAAAGCCAGGGCCAGCTTCCTTCCAGTTCCTCGGCAGCTCCTCTCCGTCAGCCCAGAAGAATGCTTTGAAGTCTCCCCGAAGAAAACAGGTACCAAAAAAAAAAAAAAAAAAAAGTCTAATTGCAAAAACCAATTTCCAAGACATTAAACCTACATGAATTACTGTGAAATTATTCTTTCATTTGTAGAGATCTTACCAATAAAAAGTCAAAATTAACAACATCTCAGATTTCCCTAAATGCACTATTTCAAAGATCTAGTTATAAAGAAACTCAGAATTTCTCCTAGGAGCTACATCTGACTCGATCAATTTGAGTTTACCAAATATCAGTGACAAAAGCAACGTCTCCTTCTGGAAGACGTGGAAAGTTAGAAGACATGGAAGAAGAACAAGGTGATTGTCATGAGAACCTTGAAGCTGTTTAAATACACCCTCTTTCCTTCCAGAGGCTTCGGCTATTACGGGGAATTTCAGCGCCAAGCACGTCTAGGAGTTGGGAGCTGAGTGTATGTGGCTCATCTTGCAGAGGGAACCAGCTGCTCCCAAGAAGAGATTTCATCCCACACAGCCCGGCGCCCTCCCGAAGCCCCACACGTATGCCTAAAAATAAAATCCTCCAAAGGCCAACCAGTGCGAAAATCCACTGGGTTCCTCCTTCAACTAGAGAAATTGTTCCCAGTTAAAACACAAACACCCGAGTAGTAAGACGTGAGGTCAACTGTCAATACCTCCCTGTTCACCAGACCTCTTCCCAGAGGCACTTAACAGAGGATGTTTAACAGGGAAAATGGGGGGAAGGGATGATTCCAAGAACAAGATCAAAAGAGGATGGTGTGACACCTGGAGAGGAGGGTGCCTTGAGGTGGGAGAAGGGGATCAGGGAACCCCGGAACTCCACTGTGGTTCTCAACGGGACAATCCAGATCAGGCTCAGCCCTTGGGAACCTTGAGTTAGAAAGGAAAATGGGCCGGGTGCAATGAGGACATTGTGGGAGGACTGCTTAACGCCAGGAGTTCTAGACTAGCCTGGGCAACATAGCAAGACCCCTCCATCTTACCAAAAAAAAAAAGAAGAAGAAGAAAATTAGCCAGGCATAGTGGTACATGCCTGTAGTCCCAACTACTTGGGAGTTGAGGCGAGGACAGCTTGAGTTCAGGGGTTGAAAGCTGCAGTGAGCTATGATTGCACCACTGCACTCCAGCCTGAGCAATAGAGTGAGACTCTGTCTCAAGAAAGAAAAGAGAGAAAGAGAGAGAGAGGGTGGGGAAGGGAGGGAGGGAGAGAGAGGAAGGAAGGGAGGGAGGGAGAGAGAGAGGAAGGAGAGGGAGGGAGGAAGGAAGGAAGATAATCTCCCTCAAGACCATTTCCATAGGAAAGTGCCACCCAGCCGATCAGTGGCGGTACCAATAAGGAATTTCAGATCTTAGAGAAGAAAACAAAGAAACACACATTGCTAATGGGCCAGAGATTGCATTTCTACAACACACTTGACACCAGGGCCGCCTCAGTTTCATTTTGCAAAACATGGCTTAAATAATTGCCTCAGATCTGCAAGGCTATCTAGGTAGGATTATTATTGCCAAGTCAATTCTCCTTTAACAAAAGAACAGGGCATTAAGGGAAAATCTGTTTCTAACTGGAGTGTCGTATAGCTTATGTTTTCCTGACTTGAAGTACCCGTGCACTTTTCCCCCAGCAAGCTTTAGAAGGAGTTTTAGAAAATGCACAGCTGCCACCTCACAACTAAATAATCTAAGGTAAATCCACCCTTTTCTCTACCAGAAAATAATGCCTACTCCTGTGCCTTCCACGGACACACGAAATGGGCAATTCTCCGCTCACTATGCTAATAGAGCAACGAAAGACACCAATAATAGTAAAGTCCACTTGTGAAGGGAGTTTCAACTTCCTCCCCCAGAACAAACCACACACTTGAATGGGGCAGTTAACAATCATTAAGGTAAAAGAACGGATTGATTTGCTGTTCACGGCCCTCTCTCTTTAGCCTAAAGAGGCTGCTAGTGAGGAAAAAAAAAGCAGTCCAACCTGACAGCCGAGTGGGGGACACTGAGGCAGACACGTCCAAGTCCAGAATGACACTGGGTCATAGAGCCACCTGGGGTGTGAGGAAAGTCGTGGTCCCTCGCCTTCCAAAAACACACACGTGCACAAAATTTGCATAAAATTTCAAGAGGTTCACGAGCCCTTTGGCACCGTGGATGGGCCCAAGATGTAAAGAACCTCTGGCCCGATGTCCAGAATTGGCTCAACGACATAATTGCCCACAGAGACGTGCATGTTAAAATGCTCCCTACCGTGTTTCTTTTTCACAGCAAAACACCAGGATTAATCTAAAGGGCGTAAGAGGGGACCAATTAGGGAACATCATGGCCAAAAACAAGGACAGGATCTGTGAGTACCTAGGAAACAAATACCAAAGTGTCTTAAGTGCAGAAACACAAGGTTCAGAAGAACGGGTCAGGTGTGAGTGTGTACATGCAGTATTTCTGCAGGGATTTCTGAAGGGGCAACACAAGAAACTAGAGACAACGTTCATGTCTGAGATGGAGGACTAGACCAGAAGGGATTTGAAGCGGGAAGAAAAATTACTTTTTATTTTTAACCCCTATCGTTATATTTGTAACGACAAGGAAGCTAGTTGGAGATGGATAGATGAGGAGAGGGAAGGACAGGAGGAAAAACAGGCAGTTTTAGAAGAATTTCTGGCCAAGCTGAGTCCCCAAACATCTCCAGCGTTGAGAATAGTCGACATCGTAAAACATTTGGCACCGAGACATAAATAGGAAAGTATCTCATAAACGTTCTTCCCAGCTCAGGCTGCCGCCGCCGCCGCAAACAGCTGAACGTCTCCCCCGTAGCGCGGCTCTCCCGGCCTCTCCCCGAGCCGAACCGATTATGGGACATGACAGCAGCAGCGCCAATATTTTTTAAAGGCTGATGTTCGTCACTAAATACCCATTAAACCCATCTCCTTGCTCCATTTACAGCAGGCTTGAGGGCAAATCCAGATGGTACAAATAGTGCATATTCAGGCTCCATCTGCACGAGGCCGGTCACCAAACAGCCATTATCAGATTATCCCTTTTAGAGTCCTCAGCTGCCTGACACCCACAGGTGTGTGCAGGTGAGAACAGCCGCCACCTTGCAAGAGGTGGCTGGGAGACCACCTTCGTGCTGCCCCCCACCCAAGGGCTGCATTTGCCTTTGGAGCTGAGCAGCCAGCAGTGGCGGTTACCAGGGCTGCCCGGTAACCTGGTAACCGGCTGTGCCTGGCGTTCCTGAGCGGGAGGCGGGGGGGCGGGGGGGGGCCGGGACTGCATCCCCCTCCCGCACACTGCCCCCCCCACCACTTGGCCACGGATTAGCCACGGAGACCCGGCAGTCCCCACTCCTCCAGCCCTGTCCTTGCTGTGGCCCGACTGAACAAGGCCCATTGAAAAACTTGCCACTTTGGGATTAACAGGCACCAACTCTCTCCCCACCCTACAGCCTCAAAGATAAAAAAAAAATGGACAGAATAAAGCCTGGCCAATTTTTTAAAATCTAGCGAAGGCTCAGAATCACCTTCAGAAAGTCCCCCGGCACCATTATGCTAGTGAGAATCGGCAGAAAGGCCCGCGTCTCTGCGTCCCCGTGAGAAATGACCGGTTTCACTTGAATACAGCACCACCCCCTTGCCACTCGCACAGTCCGTGACTGTACTCCGATAAAAGGGGAACAGAAGTCAACACCGAAGTCCCTGGGATCCGAGTACAAGCAACTTGTGATGGGAGGCAGGGGGCTAGTTTGTCTTTCTAACCCTCTATGACTTAAGCTCCTGTTAGAGGAAGTTTTGTTTCCTGGCTCTATCCCATGTGGCGCTGTGGGAGGCAGCGAGGACGAACCCACGTGGAGAAGACATTTGGTTTCTCTCCATGAATAATTCACACGGGCCAGAATCTGAACATAGACACCAGAGAACTGGAGCTGCACCGTTTCTTACATTTGCTCTCCCCGAGGGCTACAAATCATCTTGGCCTAGAGATGGCAAAAAGATTACATTAAAATGTCAGCATGGAAACGGGAAAGGACTTTTCCCCCTTAGGCTCCTGCTGGGAAGGCAGTGACCAGTCGCCAAGTTCTTTTCCTTCCATTCATCCCAAGAGAGCGCCAAGAGGCCCCGGTTCTCAGCAGCACTGGTTCCTAAATCCACTGTACCCGGGGGGCTTGCGGGATTAAATGAGGGAACTTCTTACTTAAATTCAAAGGACAAGAAAGGCATGCAACTCTCCTCGCACCAGTTGGCCCTTAAGTTAGCCAAGTGCCCTCAGTGAGCAATGTCAGGGGCAAGGAGAGGAGAGTCTGACCCTGAGCCTGGAAAACAAGCTCCTTCCCATGGAGATTTAGGAATTGCTATCCGATTCCTCTCGAAGGAGGCACCCCCTCTAACTCAAGAGAAAAGGCATAACTTTGCCCTCAGAGTCTAGGTTTTATGGCTCTAAAATCAGTGCATCAGTGAGAGAAACATCTGCCCTTCTCCCAGGTGAATCAAAAAGGTGAAAGTCACATAAATGAAAGGAGGCATTCAGGGTTCATTAGGAAAGGGGACACTGAGGGACAAACGCTGACGCTCGCTGACTCAAACCAGCCCCAGCCCCACCAGGGTGACCCTTGTCCCTTTGTTCAAGCTGAAACGTGATCAAAAGGTACCGTTACCTCCTGTAGACTAAGCAGGTGGTTTGGAGAACAAATGAGAAAACAAGGTGCCGGGCCAGACGCCCGTTCTGTGCTATGGTGGGTGGGGTGAGCAATTTGGAGGGACGGCACAGAGGGCCTGGCATGTCCCTCATCACTCATCCTAGCGCCAGTACCAAGTCCACACCACCTAGCCCAGCTCAGTGTCTGCAGCAAAGAGCTTGCCTGAAAGAAGCCCAGCTCTACCTATCCGGATGGAAAGTTCACTCTCGGGGAAGAGCAGCGTGGGACCCTGGGGATCAGACTTCTTCTTCACCAACGCAGAGTCAAAGTTCAGAGCCAGGGCCGTCTGGGGGTCTTCTGCCGCGCCCTGAAACAAGAAGCAGTAGCGTCATTATAGCACCCCTCTACTGTGTTCGCTCCCCAGACCCATCCGGCTCACAGGTGCTAAAGCAACTCACCCGTCTCTACCAAGAGCACCGGGCCTGAGCCGGTCCCTGGGCTGACCCAGCTGGGTCATTAGGACGATAAGCTTTCTGGGTGTAGGACCTCAGGGGTTACAAAAAACAAGATCTGAGGAGTCAGTGCTGATCCTGGAATTGGGAAAAATATATACCAAAAAAGATCGAGGCCCACACACCAAAACCCCACTAAACTCATCACCGCCAGGTAAACTGCACGACGGACTTAGTTCCTGATCTATCGAAGCCCATATGGCAGGTTCACTTGGATAGCAGCCTTAGTACGGGAATCACAGTTAACGTGTTTAGGAATTCACCACCTCCGTGTTTCCCACAAGATCAAAACAGGAGAAGGTCCAAACGAAAGCATCTCAAAAGAAGTGAAGAGTCGCAGAGAATGCGTGCATATTTGGAGTCCAGATGGACTTGAAACAGACATGCCACCCTTCTGCTTTGCCTTAACTAGTCAATAGAACTATTTCGCATTAACCAAAGTCGTGCATTTGAGCCACATGTTTATTTAAAAAACATTTATCGACTGCCAACTTTGTGGGTATTTAGTTAATAAGAGAAAGTCCCAGCTCTAACAGAGCTTGTGTTCCATAAGGAACAAATGAATCTGTAATGGGGCAGTAAGCTGCTCTTCCAAAGGCATCATCCGGAAGCCCCAACCTGTGACCACTTAAAAATGCACAGAACCTCGCCGGCAAAGAGGCAGACAAGTGCCTTGGCCAACTATGCAAGCACCTTCACTGTCAGCCCCAAACCTCAAAGCTGGGGAAGCCAGGTAGAATCATCTCAATGGGCAAGAACACCAATCTGTTCAGCCCGATCTACCAGAACACCATAAACTGGGTGCCTTCTAAACAACAGAAATTTACCACAGTTCTGGAAGCTGGGCAGTCCAAGATCAAGGCTGGCAGAGTCTGTGTCTGGTGAAGATCCACTTCCTAATTCACAGACAGTAGCTTCTAGTTGTGTCTGTGCATGGTAGAAGGGGCAAGGAGGTCTCACTCAAGGCATCTATTTTTCTGTTTTTTAAGGGATAGGATCTTGCTCTGTTGCCCAGGCTGAAGAGCAGTGATGCAATCATAGCTGACCGCAGCCCCAAACTTCTGGGCTCAAGCAATCCTCCCGCCTCAGCCTCCCAAGTAGCTGGGACTACAGGCACCTGTCACCATGCCCGGCTAATTTTTCTATTTTTTGTAGAGATGGGGGGTCTCACTCTTGGTCAGGCTGGTCTTCAACTCCTGCCTCAACTGACCCTCCCTCCTCAGCCTCTGGAGTTGCTGGGAATACAGGCGTGTGCCTCCACACCAAGCATGCATCTTTTATTAGAGTATTAATCTCACTCATGAGGACAGTACCCTCCCAACCTAATCAACTCCCAAATGTTCTACCTCCTAATACCATCATCACCTTGGAGGTCAGGATTTCAACATATGCACTTTGGTGGAGGCGACAAAAACATTCAGACCACAGGATCAGGCAAATGTAGTTCCAAACAAATAGAAGTTTCCATTTAAGATATGTAACTCTAATACGGGAGAGAAGAAGGCTTACAATGCTGTCACAGAAATGCATCCATTTATAAGAAAATTCTAACACTATTTTCTTGGGCAACTTTCTTTTATGGAGGAATCACACAAAAGGTATGCCAAGCTGTGTCTCACACATACACACACACACACACTCCTTGTTTATTCATTGTCATGATGATCAGAGATAAGATAACATAATGATTCAGATATTTCATTATTTCTTTTCAACTGTTAACAATCAATACAGAAGCCCCTCCTTTCATGTGTCAGCCTGATACATCAATATTGTCCTTATCATTTGCAATGTCCTCTTTAATGCACTTTAATAAGGGTGCCAACACCCCGTTTAACTTTGGGTTTAAAAAAAAAAAAGCCTCCTAGCCCTGCTTGAGCCTCCTTGAAGTTATTGGGTCACTCTGTACAATCCCAGGCATCTACCTCTTCTGTCCCACAAAGACAGGCAGCCGTCATGTCATGTCACTGTCCAGGTAGACGCTGCAGACGGACAGGCCCCTGGGGACAGAGAGGTTTAGGGAAGGCCAGTCTCTGCCTCTGCAGAAACCCCCTCTCGCCACCCCCAGCTGACAGCCGGTGTCTGTGTGACGTGCCAGGGACCACACAGCCGCAGCTCTGTGTTTGTTTATGTGCTTTAATTATTTCTAATTCTACAGCTCCCGCTGATACCTGAGGCATCGGTGCAGCAATAAAAGACGTGTTTCCCTATGAAAGCGCGTCAGCTGACTTTCCTTCCTTTGTCTTCCTTCTCTTTATAATGTGATGGATGCGTAACTGGGGGAAGGACTGGAAGGAGAACCACTTCATCACAGCACACGTGCCGCAGCATTAAAACGCTGCAAGCTGCGACTGCCTCTTTGATGGGAGCCGGTTTGCTAAGGTGCAGTGTGCAGAGACACGTTTTCATTTGGAACAGTGGTTTTCACCCAGGCGATTTTGCCCTCCCCCCCACTCCCAAGGACACATTTGGCAATGGACATTTTGGAATGTCACAACTGGGGACCCAGGTTGCTACTGGCATCTCTAGTGCAGAGACACCAAGGAAGCTGCTAAACATCCTACAATGAGCAGCCCCCACAACAAACGATGACCCCGCTAAATGTCAACCGTGCTGTTGTGGAGATGCCCTGCCATAGAAAGATTTAGGGTGATCAGGACCCCAAAGCTCTCTGTATTACAGGCAATGCTGGGAACTCACAGACCCTCTTTGTACTGTACAGAGAAGAATTTTGCTACTTTCTCCACAAAGACTGCCTGTTTGCCTTCATGGATTCAGGACGTTTTTATTAAGCATCAACCACATACCAGAGCTGTTCCGGGTACTCACGATACAAAAGAGCCAAGTCCCCTGGCCTCATGAATCTGGCATCCTCCTTCAAGATAGACAATAATAAACCCATCAACAATAAACCAAAAAATAAGAGTGCCAGGTAGTGATAATGTTAAGAAGAAAAATAAGTCATAAGTGTAGCTCACGGCCATCCTCGCATAGTAGGAACACATGCTGGGTTCTAGCTGTTCTAGCTTTGTGCTAGGGAATGTTCTAAGTGTTTTACGAGAGCTGGCCCATTCTTAAAGGTAAAGAAGGAGTGTTCCTTTAGATATGCAACACTGAGAGAGGCCTGTCTGAGAAGGTGCCATCTGAGCAAGGACCTGAAAATGGGGGAAGAACAAACATCGACTCCCCCGCTCCCCTCCATATCCTTTTCCCACTTTATCAATCTATCGATATGTTCTTTTGGTCGCATTGCTTCATTTCTGTGTTTTGGGGGGCAGAGGGGAAAGAAGAAAACCCCACCCTAACTTCACTTAGAAGCTGCCCTTTTAACAGCTAGACAGAGACCCGGCAAATCCACCAGTACCCCTCCCGCCTGCACCCCAAGCATGCGCTTAATTTCATATTCAGCCTTCAGAAGGGCCAGGGCCAGCTGTGCAGCACGGGAGCTGCAGAAGGCGTCTCTGGAGTGATGCCAAGGACGGCTCCTGGCAGATCTCCGCACCTGGCTGCACTTCCCCGTGTCTCTGATCCCAGGCACCGGCCTCCCGGGGCACCTGTCAACCTCCCTTCCAGGATTCTCAACATTCCCCACCCTCCACGCTCAATTCTTGATGAGGAAAACAGAGAAACGCGTCCCTCAGAATTTCAAGAAACAGCCCCAAACAGAGACACACACCCTGTTTTGGTGGCTTTATCATCGTGTCCCTGGTGCTGGGGTACAAAGTCAGGAAGCACCTGCTGGGCTGACAGCCCTCCCCCTCCATGTAGCCCCTGTCACTGGCACAGGGACAGCAGGTGGACGCACTATAGAGTTTTCTCCTGGGATGTGTTGAACAAACATAGCCTTGGCCTGTGCAGGGGGACCAAGACCCAGGGAGAAATTCCTTCTCTACATTGCCCTCTTCCCTACTTGACATTATTCCTTACATTTCTGGGGCTTTTCTTTCTTTTTTAATCTCTGCAGTGTTTTTCTGTCCACACTGCCTCCCCTCAATCCTTGTGGCCCCACGAGGTGGGTATGGTGACAGCCTGATCCCTTCCAGGGCGGGATCAGGGCAAATGTGACTAACACAAGCTGTTCTTGACTTTCTCCCGCAGCCCTGGCAGTCTGCTCTGCTGTCCCTTGGAGCGCCAGTGAGTCACTCCCTCCCCCTCCTTCCTCCCACACTGCTGCAGGTGGGCCCCTGGGGCTCTGGACGGTTCAGGTGAGCTGTGTCACCTTATAGCTCCCAAATGTCAAGATGCCGAATACACAAGGCTCCTTCCCAAGCTGTGAGAACACCCCCTTGCCTTCTCCAGGGCTCCTGCCCTTAAGCCCCTTTCCCCACCCACTCCCCTAAATCCAGCTCAGTACAGAAAGTGGAGCACGGGCCACGGGAGACAGGAGGTGCCACCCTCCAAGGCCACGGAACTTGAGGCTCACTGTCCTCGTCATGGAATCATTACCATTCTTCTTCTTTTTCATGGTTTGGGGCCAGTCTCTGGCTCAGAACAAACAGAGCAACTGCCGCCCACTCTGGAAAGGCCGTGCAACGAGGCAGGAGCTGGAGAAGAATAGCACTTTCCAGAAGGAAGAGAGAGGAAGTGGAGAGAAAGGACGAGAAGGATGATGAAATGAGATGAAATGAAGGCGGGGACGGGGCAGGAGGCGGGAAAGCAGCCCGGCAATGTGCCCTCCGTCAGACCAAAAGGCTTCAGAAAAGCTACGTGCACCTCCTTCAAGACACAGAATCCGGTGTTGTTCAGCACAGTTTGCTGTTCCAGGCAGGAGGAAGACAACTGCTGGTGGCTGCTGTCTCCAGAGCCCCAAAAGAAACAAGTCACGGGAGGAACAGACTAGAGCTGTGGTCCCCAACCTTCCGCAGAGCTCTGCACCCCACTCCCGTGGAAAAATCGTCTTCCATGAAACAGGAGTGGGAGTGGGGGGTGCACACAGGAGGTGAGCGGCGGGTGAGTGAGTGAAGCTTCACCTGTATTTACGGCAGCTCCCCATCGCTGGCATCACTGCCCAAGCTCCGCCTCCCCCCATTTGTGGAAAAATTGTCTTCCAGGAAACCGGTTCCTAATGCCAAAAATGTTGGGGACCCCTAGGCTAGAGCACCACCCGAGAGGCACAGGTGTCTCCAGATGCAGTCTACAGCTGCAGACTAAGGCCCCTCCCCCCTCCCGCCACAAAGCACAACTGGGGAAATGTCACTAGGTGCCAAAGCACTGCAGGCCTTGCAGCCCCCAAAGCTCACTGCAAGCAGCGTGGTGCATTTTGCTTCAAGTCCCAATAGCAGCCTTCAGTGTGTTTTCTGTGCAGTCACCTGCTCTCTGGTTCGTCCCCACTGACAGCTGTGTAGGGGAAGGCACGGCAGACCAACCTTAGATGCTGGCCAGCGTGCAGGGGGCAAGCCTGCCCCTCGCCAAACCTACACACACCTTGTGCCACATGAATGCAGGAGAGGGGAGCTCTGGCAACATTCTCTGAGGTTTTGTTCAACTGGGGCTGTGATGACTGAGCTTCCCCGGCCCCATGGAGTGCAGCCTCTTTAATGGAGGTTTGTCAACAGCTCAGAACTCCCCGGGGACAGGCCAAGGGAAAGGTCAGGGGATTAATTGGCCCCTGTCAGCCACAGCAAAGGCGAGGCCAAGCGTTACGCCCCAGTTGAGAGGGGAACAGGGATCCCAGGAGGAACCCCCTGCCCCGCTCCGTCCCCGGGACGTGGGACACGTGGATGCCCGAGAGGATGTGGCGGGTGCCTCCCTCGCCTTCCTGGAGCCCTGCGCGGGCTCTGCCTCCTCCTCCGCCCGGCCTCCTCCTCTCGCCATCCCCACTTAACCCAGACACACAGGGCGATGCTCAATAATTGATGCTGTTTTTATTACCGAGAAGTTGCCATAATCATGACACTCGTAACACAATCTTAAATTATTCCACATAATGGAAAAAAAATTAAATGTCGCCCCTGATCAACAGCCAGAATATGGATGATGCTTACATAATAGATGACCTTCTCTCGCGGGGAGCCCAGCAGCGGGCTGCTGCCTGGGGCCAGGCTGGCTCTGGGTGACGGGCGGCCAGCCTCGGAACAAACGGGGACACGGAGTGCACAGACAGAGGCAGAGGGTGCAGTCCTGCCTCGGGCCCTATCAGGCAGGTCACTGCCCTCTTCCTCGCCTCAGTTTACCTATATGTTCAGGGATCATGGGTCATAGTCAGGGTCCCTAACAAGACAAGAAGAAGGATGATTCAAAGTACTTGGTCCCTGCTGGTTTCTGAAGTACAGTCTTTTTTGCCTTGTCCAAGGCACTGAGACTGCACCTCTAACTCAGCTTCTGTCCCTTCCCCTTCCAACAATAAGGCTACATCCCATCAGTGGTCAGCAAGGCAGGTTTTAAAGCTGCAAATTATTCCATACTTGAGGCTTTTAAAATCTTGGCTGAAGAAGCCTGGGCTCTTTCCTCCAGGAAGCCTTCCTGGATACACTCAGCCCAGTCTGGATCAAATGTTCCCCCTCGGTCCTCCCCTGACATGCCGAACATGCTTCTCTCACATATTTGCCAAACTGCAGAGTGACTCTTCAGTTCAATCTAAAAACCATGAAGCTCTTAAAAGCAGGAGCTGTGTCTTTCAGCTCTACGGTCAGGGGCCAGGACTTTGGCCAGTGTTCAATTATTCAATTAATTTACCTGAACTATCACAGAGGCTCCACAACAAGAGGAAAATGAGGCATAACACAGAACACGCAGATGCAGGGAACCACAACGTGGTTAAGGCCCCGAGAAAGGGGAGAAAGATTAGTGCAGAGAAAGGAAGAAAGGCGTAAAAGAACTAAAGACGGTCTAGCTAACGCCAACATGCATGCCTTTCTACCCACCCTTGGTTTCTATCCTCTTGATTGCCTAAGATCATCGGTGTCAGCCTGAGACCACGTGAGGACAGGCAGATACCTATCCTATGACTCTGCCCAAACGCCCCATCTCCAGTCCTCTCTCTGGCAGAAATACTGAGAACGGGGCAGCCTAGCCCATCTCCTTTAAGGTGAGATCTTTCCACCCTGAAGCTCGCCGGCCCTCCAAGGCCACCCAGCTTCCTCTCCATCCCCTTCCTGGCCTTTGCCTGAAGGGTCAGGACCGTGGAAGCTAATCGTGGACCTCTAGCTATATTTAAGCTCTGGAAGTACACTAGTACTCAAATATCTTCTGAGGGATAAAACCCTCTCCTGTTTCTGATGCCAAATTACTATTCGTAATCAAGCCTATTTAATCCCATAGAACAGATTTTAAAGCACGGCACTGCTCTGCAAAGATAACGCTCCGTGAGAACCCCAGACAGCCCCTCCAGCAGCCGTTCCAGGTACGCGGCTCTGTGCTTGTATTCCAAAGAGGCAGGTCTCCCACCAGCCAACAGGCTGGCAGAGAGACGGGGCTTGGCAGAGTTTTCCAGACCATTTTGCTTTTTTTTTTAGTTCATCATCACATTAATGATTTTCCTTAAAACACTAGAAATCTAAAGGAATGCAAGCACCTAAAAGTATAGGGAAGTTATTTGCTTTCTAATCCTCAATCTGCTGCTCATCTAATCCCAGGCCCAGTCCTAGACTTCATTAAAATACACCCATGTAATCCACTCTGAGCCCTTTCTGGCTCTTCAACAGGCTGAGACCCTCCTCCTGGTCTTTCTCAGGCAACCTCTTCTGACCTGTGTTATCCCTTTGGAGGGTTTCAGATCCCTTCAGAAATCCACCAAAAGCCAAGATTTCTGTTCCCACGAAAATGCGTGTGTATCAAGCGCCTATTGCTACAGAACACCCCAAAACTTAGTGGCTTAAAAACAGTTGTCATTGCTCTACAGTCAATGGGGCACTGCTGCCGGTCTGCCTGGGCTCGCTCGTGCATCCGTGGTCAGCGGGTGGCTCGCCCAGGGCTGGGACGGACTAAGATGGCACGTGCATCTGGCAGCAGGCAGGCTGTCGGCCAGGAGCTAGCCGACTGCTGGTCGGGAAACACCGATTCTTCTCCGCGGGGCTTCTCGTCCTCCAGCTGGCTAGACTGAGCTCACTTACGTGGTAAACTCAGTGTTCAGAGACAGGCACTTTTCAAGTCTCTGCTTGCGTCATGTCTGCTCTTATCCCACTGAGCCACACGAGTCAACAGCCATCCCTATCGAAGGAGTCGGTAAATCAATGGCAGTTCTCATTGGGAGGATGTGCAGTGTTGCATTGTGGGATATGGATGCAGACGGGGGCAGAATCGACGGCCCCTTGCAATCTCTCGCCGCCCATACGCACAGACAGACGTGCTGTGTGCAGTGTGAGACGTTCCCATGAATTCCCTGCGGCTCTCCACAGAGCCAGGTTACAAACAACTGCTCTGGCTTAGCCCCACCAGCGCAATCCCTCATCCACCTAGAACAGGGCTTCTCCAATGGGGGATCACGAAGACACATTCTCGGAGGTCTAAAAGTTTCATACAAAATTTTTTAAATTTTATATTTTCACTTATAAGATAATCTAAAGAGAAAATAGTGACAACCATGTGAATCACCAGGGTGACCCCTTTATAACCAAATCCTAGTGCTGGACTCCAGTGTCTTCATTTGCACTGGTGTCTGCGATGGCGTCGGTCCCAAGCAGGGCTGCTTTGATGGTTTAGGGTTAACGGGAGACGCAGAGCAGCAGGCTCAACAGATACGGGGTATGCGTGAGCCAAGCGCAGGCCAGAATACTTCGTGGAGCCCCACTTAGGTGACGGAGGTTTCCAAATAGTTCTAGAACAGCCCCAGGAGAGCTGACTCCATCCAGGAGCTTCCATGGGATAGAACTGTCAGAACCAAAGGGAGCCAGTACCACTGGCATGCTGCCAATTGGTGGTTATTTTTAGCAAACGAAAATATTGTTAGTTTCAATTTTATCGATTCTGCTGTTTTGATTTGTACTGACAAGTTTTTTGGTTTTTATGACTGTCGAAGAGCCAAATGCATAAAACCTGATTTAGACCTGACTTTATACTTGTGCATGTTTATGCACACAAATGCTCATATAGCAGTATAGTAAAAAACAGGGAGAACCACCCTTGGGGAAGTGTGAGTTTTACTTCCTTTAAAATGAGCCCACACATCAGTCAAATAGGAAACGCACCGGTCTCTAGCTTGAAGCAATGGAATTCTCTTCCCCTCTGCTTCCTTCCCCACCAACGGCCGCTCGAAAGATAGAAAAGTCTACCTTCAAGCTATGTACTAATACTGAGAACGTAACAGTTCACAGTGACCGAATAACTGTTCTTTTATGTGCAAAGATGATGGACACTGTTCTTAAGTAACAGGCTGAGACCCCACGTGTGCCTCCAGACATGGACAAAAATCTCCTTAATACCTCATTGTGTCCTAAACCGCAGTGTCCCCGAGTTCCCCGTTTCACGAGATGCTCCCAGGGAAAAGATCCCACGGACAAAAACGTTTGCTAAAGTCTATTCATAAGCAGATAAAGACGCTGAGAAATTCCACAGCAAAGAACATGGTTTCGTTTAATCCTGCATTTCCCGTATATATTCAGCTATATATAAAACCTATTAATATTCAGCAGAGGAATTTTTAGAGAACAGTGTTCAAAGCTATCCTATTCTGCATCCAGTGCTCAGAATATTCAGCAAAGCATTTCTCCTTACAGTGGAACATGATCATATTTTATTCAGGGGGGGAAAAAAAAAAGCAGTAGCCCCCTTGGAGCCCTTGGTTTCAAAGTATCTATCACTTTACAAATAAACGTCTGTGTTTATCATCCTTAAAAATGATTCAGTAGAACCTATCATATATAGAGATAGATGTCATCCCTTGTCGCCACAACAACTAGAGATTATGAAAAACCAAGGAGGCAAAATTATTCTATAAAACCCAGCCCTTCCCTTCTCTTTACCACAATTTATGAAAACAGAAATAGACCAGCGTTTCTATTACCAATGCTGGGAAAGAGGCCTTCAACGTCTTTATAGCTCTGACAATCATAAAATGATTTTTCTCGATGCTAGGAAAACGAGGAAGACAGCACACAAAAAAGAGCCAGCCCTAAGACAGTCACAAGCCACAAAGTGGATTGATTGCTCAGAAGACCTGTTGCCATAAACCGACAGAGTCACCCCAGCATTACAGCAGCGCGGCAACCTAGCCAGGGTGAGAAAAAGCAGAGAAGACGGATCGGATTGCAAAGGGAAATATGCTTGGTAACGACCCCAACGTTATAAAAGAACAACTCTTTCTGCACAGATTCTGTGGTCTATAATGTGTTCCATTCCTAACGTGGCTTCTCTTATTTTATCGCATTTGATCATCAATGCCTTCTATTGATGGAAACAGGCAGGCAGCATCGCACGGGCGAGCTGCGTCCCTCCCCACCGAAATTCACATGTTGAAGTCCTAACTCCCAGAACCTCAGAGCGTAGCCACTTTTGTACCTGGAGATAGGGTCTTTAAAGAGGTATTTAATTAAAATGAAATCATTAGGAGGTCCTAATCTAATATGACTGGTGTCCCTGTAAGAAGAGGATACGGGACAGGGGGAAGATGATGGGAAGGCACGGGGAGAAGACACCCTCGCTAAGCCGAGGAGAGCGGCCTGGAACAGGTCCTCCCTTCAGCCCGCTGAAGGGGCCAATCCTGCTGACACCTTGGTTTCAGATTTCCAGCCTCCAGAACTCTGAAAGAATAAAAATCTCTGCTGTTTAAGCCACCTAGTCTATGGTACCCCGACAGCCGTAACAAACCGAGAGAGCTGCCGTGTGCTGAAACTAAGTCACAGAGGCTAATGAGTCACTTAACATCACACTGTGGAGTCAGAGGCACAAGCAGAATTTGAACCCAGAACTTCTGGTTTCCAATCCCTCCACTCCTCTGGCAGCACACTGTTCCAGGTGGTCAACCAGCAACGTACCGAGACAACTTAAGCTTCAAGAAGTAACGCCGTCTATACAGACGCGAGGGATGCGTGCGCCTGTGTGCACACAGCAGGCACGCAGCTGCGAGCAGACAGCGCCTGGCGCCCACCCTGCGGGGGCAGCCGGTACTCCTCTTGGTGTGGCCCGTCTCTCTGGTCCCAGCAGAACCCCAGAGAGCAGAACCACGGACCTCGACCTCCTCTCAGCCCGCACGTGACCGCCCACAGAGCCCTCGCTTCCCTGGTGCAGAGAGGCGAAAACTAACGCAAGACACTGCGGAGCAAGCCCAGCCTGAAAACCAGACCTCCGGGCTAAAAGAGAAAAACGGGCAATGTAACAACTGTTGTGGGGAAGACGGCTCAACAGGACAAATGTGACGGAGAGTTTGATCCTCAGAAGGGACAGAGATGCCCTAAACCATCAGACCTTACCAAGAAAATCTGCATCGAGGGACTCAAAGAGGAGCATTAACTACAAGAGACCAGGAGAGAAAGATCAGCTTTAAAAAAAAAAAAAGTCAAGAGGGCTTCGATGTTTGTCTCTTAAACCATTTCAGCAAAGCACGACGTTGCCGGCCTGACCAGCAGGGAGCAAGGAGCAGGATGTGGGTGGAGCACCCACTCAGACTCCCTCCCACGCTCACAGCCCACGTCACCCTCCACCCCTCAGCCTCCGGCCCCTCCTCCCAGCCAGCAGCCTTCTCAGCAGCCCATCCCCCCAGGGACCTTGACCGCCAGGGCCTGAAACTCAAAACGGCAAACAATCTCTGAAAATAGCTTTTCTGCCTCCCGGTAATTGCCACCCCCCAGGCTGAGACGGAGCCGGCTTCCTAAGAGGAACTGCTTGCCAGGGTATTCAGCCCAAACCAAGCCTGCTAGAAAAGGTGGCATCAGTGGAACCGTCATCAGGGACTCCAAGGAGAGTGGACGAGGGAGGGGGACGAGGTTTTGATGGGAGTGGAAATCCCTGTGCATTTTTATGCTACGGAAACAGCATGCAAATGGCACGTGAACCACTTCAAAAGAAAGGCAGTGGCTTTGAACGAATTTAATTTTTTTTAACAGGGCTTTATCCATGGCATCACTCTGCTCAGAGCAGAATTAATTATTAAACTTCTCTGGGCTTGATGAAGACTTGGCAACTGAGAAGGTTTGGAAGCAGCCTGCTTCTACAGGAATGTTTTTCTGCTTCCTGCCACGGGTACGCGGGGACTGACATCTTTCCTTTTTCTCTTTTCTGAAAGCCTAAATTCCAAAGCAAATAACCAAATTGAGACATGCGACATGCCTACGTAAGGTTTCTACTGCTGCGTGACAAATTCCCACAAACACAAGGTCTTCAAATGACGCTTTCTCCTGTTTCCATGGATCCAGAGTCCAGGTTTGAGCTGGGTCCTCTGCTCAGAGGCTCACAGGCCGAAATCAAGATCGTGCCTGGGGTCACGGTCTCCTCTGAGGCTCGGAGTCCTTGTCTAAGCACACAGGTTGGTGGAAGAATTTAGCTTCACGCAGCTGAAGGATGGAGGTCCCCATTTTCTTGCTGGCTTCTGGCAGGCGACCACTCTCACACCTCTCAGGGGCTGCCCTTAGGTTCTTGCCACGTGGCCCCCCCTTGGTGGGCGATTTCATTTGCTTCTGGAAGGCAGCAGGAGATGCCTCTCTTACTTCAGGTCCCTCTGTCCCCAGTGAGGACCAGTCCCTCTTTGAAGGGCTTGCCTGATGATGTCAGGCCTACCCAGGATAGTCTCCCTTTTGGTGAATTCAAAGTCAACTGATGGATAACCTGATCAATAACTTAATGGGAGTGAAATCCCATCACAGGGAGGGGCTCTAGGGCACACCAGGGGGTACAATTCCTAGGGGCCATCTCAGATCTCCACCTACCACAACGCCTGTAACGTAAAACTGCCTCTCCTCGGACACCCCTATCACCTGAGACTTCTAGGGCCTAACTGTTCCCTTAGAAAACTTAGTTCTGGAGTCAGGTTGTGGACAAGATGTAGCGCTCTGCCAGTTTTCGGTGGCACACACTTACAATCAAAGTTCCAACCTCACAGAGTGAAGTCCATCTCTTCTGACTCACCAATAAAAGACGAGGTGGTGTATTCCAGAGGTTTGGCCAGGTAGAGGCTTCAGCCCACCCATCTGGGCAAGAGACCTGCGGTGGCCTCAGGGCCAAGTGACCCATCAGGCACAGGAGGTGCACTGCCAGTCACGTTTCAGGAACCCACAAAAATGTTTTCTTTTCAAATCAAAAGAAGAAAAAGTAATAATGAACATATAATAATGAATCTAGCCAGGATTGTAGTCATCTTTCTACCAACACAGCTGTAAAATATAATTTTTAGTCTTTTTTTTTTGTGGAGGAAGACGTCCAGGAAAGCAAAAGCTCCCGGGGTCCCCACAAGTACAAAGGTGGCGCCCGTAGCGGTGCACCCCGAGGTACATGAGTGTGCTTCCCTCGACGCAAGCCCCGTGGCAATCCCCGAGGGCTGCGCCTGCCTCAGAGAGAGAAATCCGGCAAGCCTCCAAGCCTCCGCTCCTACAACGCTGGCCCTCGGACTAACTGAACTGAGGGCACTGAGGGACAAATCAAGATAGTTCCCAGGCTACTGCGGGACAGTGATAATACGCCAAGCAGTTTGATGGGAGCAAATCAGCTTAAAGCCAGAAGCACAGGGCTAATAAGGCCAAGCGGTCCCTGAATGAGCCACTCAGTTTTGTTGGGCTCCAAGGTGATGCTGGACTCCTCTTCCCCATCGGCCACCTGATAGCAGTGAGCCAACGGCCTCCAGGGGAGGCCAGGAGACAAGCGAAGCAACCGATCCTTCTCAAATACCAGAGAACGGGCAGGAAACTATTATCAACAGTATCAACAGGGTCATCCTCCTGCTAAAAACAAAAAAAGAAAGAGAAAGAGGAAATTGAAGTAAGTCGGGCAGGAGCGTGACCCTGGCGTTCAGAGGTAAGTGTCAGTGTGCGATGTTCGGCTGCTCATACAAAAGGGGGGAGAGAAACACCACCGAGAGCTGGGAGAGAGAAAGGGTAGGAAGATGCCGAGATGCATAAAATACAGATGGTCCCGAATTTACGGTGGTTCAACTTACTTTTTTTTGTTTTATGATTGTGCAAAGGTGATGCACACACAACAGAAGCTGTACTTGAGTATTGTGTACCCGTACGACCATTCTGTTTTTCACGGTCAGTACAGTATTGCACTGTAAATTACATGAGGTATGCAACACCGTACTATAAAATGGGCTTTGTGTTAGGTGATTTTGCCCAACTGCATGCTAATGGAAGTGTCTGGAGCACGTTTAAGGTAGTCTAGGCTATGATGTTTGGTAGGTTACATGTATTAAGTGCATTTTTGATTTATGACATTTTCAACTTAGGATGGGTTTATGGAGATGTTACCCCAGTGGAAGTCAAGGAGCATCTGTATAAGGAAGAGGGGGAGGCTTAGTGAGTGGGGAAATATACCAGAAGGGACGACCAAAGAAAGACCAGGGGCCACGCCACCCGAGAGCTGAGAAACCTGAGCAGAGAGGAAATTCTGCTAAGAACCCACCTGACCTTGTCACTGCAACTCTTGCTGGTAAAACTAGGCAATTTCAGACTGAATATTCCCTCTCTAGCCTGCTCTACACCCAACTGTCCATAAATCTAGAAATTTCCAGAAGAAAGATATCAACTCCCATTCCACAGAAGGACAAATTCCTCCAAACACTCCTTCCCATAACTTTCCAAGCCACTTATATGAGACATAGCGCATCTGGGGAACAGAGCCCTTGGCCATAAGGCGGGTCTCTGTCTAGCTGGACCAGGGTGACCAGCCCAGCAGAGAGCAAGGCAGCCACCCAAGACCCAGGAGAGGCCATCCCAGGGAGGGCACGGGCTGGCACCTGTGCCGGCGTGGGGGTAGCAGCACCTTTGTTCAGGCAGAGGTTCCTCGTGGGAACATCACATCCAGCAGGCTCAAGAGAGGAAGAACTCCCAGCTCCTTAGAGGATGGGTTCCCCAAACTTCAAGGCGGGGGCTTGAACTGAGAAACCCGTGACACCTACACAAGGGGGAAACGACTCTGTCGGGCATGGGCGTTTCCCCCTTGGCGGTTATCCCTCAAGAATGAGTGCCTGCCTACCACAGAGGAAGGCCAGGAAATACACTCAGGTGGAAGACGGGGATGTTTCGGAGTTGATGTTTTCAGAATTCATGGATCTGCTTGAGTGAGATATTATAGCTATTATAAGAAAGAGCCCTGCTGAGATGAACACAGGCATACAAGCATGTGCAGTGAGTGTGTGTGTGTGTGTGTGTGTGTGTGTCTTTTATCTGGAAGCCCCAGATAACTGATATATCCTGTGTAGACAACCTAAAACTGGCCTGTGCATCAGAGCACCCTCCCAACAACAGGCAAGAGAAGGGGGGTCAGGCTAACTTAGGCTAGAAAAATCACAAGTGTCCCTTTCCCAAGCAAGAAAAATAATCTATCACAGAAAGCTCCAACCGCCAGAGGAAAAAGCCCTCGGCAAAAAACACAAACCCATCAGATGCAAAAGGAACTGACTGCGCGTCTCCGAAATGTATCCTCAGCGCAGCCATCAGCACAGCATTTATTTGCACTGGGCACCCACGGAGGGGACATGCCAGGGCGGCAAATCAGCCTCAGATTAAAGCAAGAGGCGCCAGAGAGCCCGTCATTGCCAGGACATGTGGGCTGGCTCAGGAGGTTCATAACTGTGTCCCGGCCCCTCGACTGCAGGTCCCACAAGAGCACTGTCCTCTCTGCAGGCTGGTTCTTTCCCACCCTCGGTTGCTGCTGCTGCCCACACACAGGCAACTGGTATCATTCGCTGCCCCCCCTCCCTGCTCCTCCCTCTCCTCCCCTCCCCCCAGCAGCAGCATCCCTCATCCAACCTGTAACAACATCCTACATCCCGGCGTGGCAGCAAAGAGAAAAGATGAATGTGTTCCCCTGGGGGCCTGGAGAGCATGTTTGGTTGCGGTAGTCGGAGAGTGTCCAGAAAATCAGCTGTTATCCGAGAAACCCCATGAGCTGGGGAGGAAAGCAAGAAGGGAAGATGTCAGTTCTAGAATCTAGAGGGAAAGCCCTATGAAGGTAAAGCCGGAGAGCCTGGGGCTCATTGCAGGGAGTAGCTATCCAGGCTCCACCAGCGCCGGGACCACCTCATTGCAAACTGGCTGCCTGATGATCTTGTCTGTCTGTCTCTCTCTCTCTCTCTCGCACTCTTTTTTCCCATATCTAAGACAAGGACAATTGTGTGGAGGGAACCAACTGGGAGTCTGAAGGGCTATGGGTCATGCGTAGGGTCACGTGGAGGGAAGAGACTAATGGTCTGTCAGTTTCCTCAACCCAATCAGCCTGCTACCCATCTGCTTCAAAGCCCAGGGGGGGAACTGGTCTGTTGTCCAGGTGGCACACTGAGCAGGCAGCCACGTGGCATTCACCGAGGCCTTGTCCTCCACACACGTCTGTGCACTTGGTCACTGAGTCCACCCTATCCACCCACGAGCACTCAGAGGTGACAAAACTCTGCACAAAGGATAAAGAAACAAGGCGTGATGTTTTCCCCTACTGTGCAAGAAAAATGCATGCATCCCAGAGGTTTACGCAGAGCCAGACATGACCAGTGTCAGCCATGGAACATCCTACACACATGCTGAGGATGCAATCCCTGGGCCTCCCGAAGAGTTAATTGAAAGGAAAGGACTTTTTTCCCCATCAATCTGGCTGACTTTGCAAGCCAGTGCCATTCCACTTTGCCCCCATGCCATCCCCTGCCCAAGTGGGAGATCAGAGTCCAGAGGCCTCTGGCTCCCCCATCTATGATGCACACATTTGTGTGTCACCATAAGAAGCCAGTGCCACCAAAGGACAGGCCCCGGTGTCCCATGTTCCAGGGGCACGGGGCCCTCGGCAGCTTTTCCCACTCTGGGACACAATCCCCTGTCTTAGGGAGCTGCGCTATCCTAGGGAACGTGACCGCAGAAAAGTCACAGGGTTAGACATTTTAACTAGAGCCCAAACACGCGGCCCTGGCCTGGGGGAAGGATGGGGAAACCAGCTGCTCCCATAGGAACAAAGCTAAACTGGTTTCAGTTGCAGCGGCCAGAAACTGAGCCACCCACCAGAGGACTCACCAGGCAGGACCGCAAAACCGTGAGGGCAGGCAAGGGTCGCTAAGAAGAGGGCCAGATCTAGGAGAGATGAAAGAGGAGGAGGCAGGCTGTGGGACCAACAGAAGATATGACCCATTTCAATGATCCACAAAAACAAGTCCCTGGGGACAAAAATCAAGGCCTCTCCAGAGGACAGAGCCACCTCTCTGTCATGCCTTATGGGCACCAACCGGGACCCTTAGGTGTAAACAACATGTCATTTATGTTTCCCCTGTTCCTTCCTCTCTTCCCCTCCGCCTCCCCATCTGGCCCTCTCCCCTCCCCCATCATGTCACTCTCTGTGACACCCCTATTTCCTATACACGTGTATATAAATTGCGAAGACATATATATAACCACACACAGAGCAATCCAGAAGGAGACACACCCAACGTATCTCCCTGGTTACCAGGGAAACGGTTTAAACACTAAGAATAGATGGTCGTCAGAGCACGTTGGTCTTATCTTTAATAGTTTTAAAAATCATAGAGCCCAGAGGGCATGCATGGTACAAAGAGGCCACGTGAGGTGGGTTCATCCCATAATACAATGGCCTCTGGAATATTCCGCCCAAGCCTGGCAGACCAGCCTCTGGCACAGAGACTCCGCCTCCTAAAGTGGGATCCTCCTGCAACGGCGGCGAGTCCGGGGACCGGTTCCCGGCGGCCCCTGCGCCAGCTCGGCACGCTTGAGCGAGGGGCTTCCCGGTATCCACAGAGCACTTACCTTTTGCTGAAATAATTTAACAGTCCTCAAACTGTTTAGCGCCTTTAATCTTTCAACCGTTAAAAAGGTCGGCTTTTCCAAATAAGTCAGGAAAAATAATAAGCACGCCAGGGTCACTGGTGGAGTCAGGCAAAAGATACCAACAGAGTTTATACACTCTCTCCCCCTCACCCCAGCACAAAAAGAAATTAAATTTTTGCTCTGAACCGGGAACCAGGTTCCCATCTTACAACTTTCTGCCTCTCGGGGTCACTGCTTTCACACCTTCACATCTGCAACGTTATTTATTTGGGCCGGAAACATGAGCTTATTACAGGTGACATGCCCCCCAGAGGCGGCCCCGTCAGGGACAGCCACATCACACCAGCACAGCATTGCCCTTCAGTATGGAACAAAGAGAACTCTGAGCCAACGTCTGAATTGCCGGAGAGGCAGAGAAGAGAGACGCTAGTAAGAGAAAACACAGATCAAGCCCCATCCACTTAAAGCTACATGAAAAATCAAGCTTTTGACATCTTGCTGGGGGCAAACTCGCCAATGAAAATTAAGTCAGCTGTAATACACCAGGATTTGCCTGGAAGACTCTCATTTTATGCCTATTAAAAAGGGGACTGGCGGATTAGCTATGAGAACAGCAATCCTGGGGAGGGGGGGCCTGGGTCAAAGGACCAGCGAGTCCTGGAGACACCCCAGGCTTCTAACCTCCCCAGGGGTCAGAAGCGATGCAGAGAGACAGTGGAAACCTGTTTCTCCATCAAGGGCTCCTTTGAGCTCCCCTTGCAGGGCTGTGTCTTCAGAGCCCAGCCCATCAGGCTCCCGGCCCTGCCCTCTCCTGTCCGCACCTCTGCTGGACGTGGGGGACTAGGGTGTCCCTGCCGCCCCCCTACAGTGCCCACAACACGGGCTGACCTGCAGCAGCACCTGCCTGGTGCCATCAGATGTCATATCTACGAGGTTGACTATCCTCTGAATTACGCAGACCTCATTTCTCCTATTCCACACTACTCAATCCATCTCTGCTGACCACAGGAGTGGCCCAGAAGGAAGACGACAACACACCAAGTAACTGCTCGCTCACCACGGCCATCTCTGATGACAGATTTGGGAGTGGTTGAGAACTCAAGTTCAAATGAGACTTCTGGTAGCCGGTGACCTCTAGAATCTACTTAGAGAAATCGACCAGGGTTTGTATTCACCATCGCTCACCTAACACACACACACACACACACACACACACATACACACACACACACACACACACACACACGCTCATTCTCTCTCTCTGAAACATCAGCTTATTTCTCAGGTGGGAAGAAAGCAGCTCTGGGCCGATCACTCAGCTCCAACTCCCACAGGATATGGCACAGTGCCCCCAATTTTAATGAAAATCTCAGCCCTTTATTTCCAAACCCCTCCAGACTGAGAATGCGTTTTCTCCCATTTCCCACACAGATGGAGAGCAAGCATAAAAACCACGAGAGTGAAACCGCCATCAGCACTTGTGATCACTAACACTTCAAGGAAGTTTGGCTCCCACACAAGCAGAAAATAGACGGGAAGGATGTCGTCTGGGCAACTCCTGGCCATCCCGGCTGGGATGGGGCCTGCGGACCGCATGGTGGGCAAACCCTGTCTTCCGAAGACATGCGACCCGCCCCCAGTAGGACCCCTGAGCTACATCCCTGGTTACGAGTTCACGGCTGCCTGGACACTGCCCCACACTCTACAACTGTGCACGCAACACCGAAACTGGTTCACAGAGGAGAAGCCTGGGAGACGGGGAGGCTGCAGGCCTCCAACTCAGCCACCTGGGGATAAGAAATTTTATGGACAAAGCACCTACAGTTTGCAGACACAAGTTCTGCTTCCAACCCATTGGGACCTGAGCTTCTCTCTAAAATGAGAATAAAGACAGTCTGTATAAAATTTAGCAGGACACCTGGCACAGAATAAGCCCTCAATTAATGTGAGCTGTGATTATCATCGTCAACACCATTAAGCGAAATATCACTAATTCCTGGGACTATCTTAGCAGTGGAAGGAACGGGGAAGGAGAAGGAAAACGGACTCGGTATAGTCGTAACAAAAGCGCAAAGTGGGCATCTAAAAGCATACCCTACAGGAGGACAGAGAGAGCTCATGGTCGCCAGGGCCACTGTTTCTCCCTTCGCCATGGACGACAACCCTCGTGGCCTGGCACGTCGGGAGAGCCGAGGGTGTGGATCGTGGGCAGGAGGTGGCCCAGCTGTGTCTGGGCACCATGATATAGATCGCTCCCCTCACCTTTCCATCTGACAAATGCGCCCTGCGGTCTCCCCATCCAATCGTAAGCCTAATATTTACCCAGTGAACGCAGTATTTGTGTGCGTTGCCATCTAAAATCCAATAAGGATGGAGACAGGAGAGAGGCTGTCTGCTCATGAGGCATGAGGGCAAACACAGCAAGCTCTTTAAAGAGCCATCGAGCTAATCAATATCTTCTCCCATTTCCATTCAGGGGCCCTGGGCCAACTGTGACTTAATAATTATTTTCCACCATTACAACCCTCAGAAACAGCGACCTTTTCTTTTTAAGCTTCTCTAAGTTTGTTCTCCTCTATTTGCCAAACACAGATTATTTCCTGGGGTCCACAAGGCTCCCTTCCGAGACTGCAGCAACCAAGGACAGCCCTCGCCAGGCCTCTTGGGGCTGCTGTAGACACGGGATATTGCTCTGCCCGTGGAAAGCACTGGAGTCATCACACTCAGCTGTCTGGCCTCCTGCCCTGCCCCCCATCTTCTCTGCCAGAGTCAAGTTTTGGCTAGACCTCCTGCTGAATATTCTCTTTAATTTGTCCCGAGCTCAAAAATAAACACCAAACTCTGTGGTAGGTCGGGCAGGGAGGAAAAGGATGCTGTGGGTTGCTGGACCCCAGGACCCAGCTCCTCCGGCCTAACTCCTTGACACAGAGCACACAGCCTTCCAGCTGAGCCCCTCGTGCACACCACGACACCGTGAAGCCCACCGTGAACACCCCTAGAGAAGCCACCTTCTGCTTCTCTTTCTCTTAGGAACTTGAACAGTAACATAACCAAATCACAGAAGCCCTCTTCTCCTTGCACAAAAGTCAGTTCAAATAACTAGTTAAGATTAGGTTTGAATAGAAGAAGCAGAAAGCCCTATCACGTTGCCTGTAACACAGGAAGGAAGGGCTTGTTTGTCTGGTGCAGCAAGAAGGCCAGGGGTCAACAGCCCAGCTGGGACCGTGGCCCCAGCACTGCCAGGAGAACCAGCCTCCCCTGGCTTCCTGCTCCATCACCGCAGGTGCAGCCCTGCTGCCCCAGGAAGGGAGAAGGGGTGCGGGGAGGATGAGTCCTCCCTGGCAACCGATGCCGACCCTCTCACACGGGAGGCTGCCAGATCTAGGATCTAGATTCATAGCTAAGCACGTTGCTAGATCAAACAAAATCAGGGTTCTGTTAAAAAAAAAAAAGGAGGGTGGGTAAGTGGATATTTGGTGGGTGCCATCGTCTGAATGTTTGTGATCCCCCGAAGTTCAGATGGCAAAATCCTAGCCCCCAAGGTGACAGTACAGTCATGCATGCACAGTGACGTTTTGTAAACAAAGGACCACACGTACAGTAGTGGCCCAAGTCCTCCCAGAATTCTGACCTGTAGAGCTTTGAGCACGTAAATGGGTGCTGTTGAAAGCCACTATGTTAGTGGCAGTTTATATGCAGCAAGGGAAAACTAAAAACCTGAAATACCAGGGCAGGGGAAGGTTCCCATGGAAGAAGCCAGTCTTAGATGTCACTGAAGCGAGGAGGGAAGACCCCGCTGCCCCGGGGAGATAAGCCGGGGGCGAGATTTAGACAAACCCCATGCAAAAGCATCAGAGAAAGCGAAGAAGCGGAGAGGACAACCCAGGAAGGTTTGTGGAAAAGAACCATGAGGTGCTAGAACCTTCCGTAACATACACAAAACAAACAGCTGGAGCAGATACACCCCCACACAGCAACAGTGAACTTGGGGAAATGACAGTCACATTAGTGACAATATCCAAAGGGTAACAGCTCCCAAAGTGAACGGATGCTTCATTCCATAAAGCAACACAGCGCTGAGGCCGCCTGGAAACCACCAGCCACCAGCTGCCCTGGAGAATGAAGGTGCCCGGGAGACTCGCTCCATCAGCATCTGTTCCCAGGAGCGTCTCCCACCCACGAAGCCTGGGAACAGCAACCCGCCATGAGTCACTGGGTCACCAGAGAAAAACTAACAGAATGTCATCCCCAGGCTTCCCTATCATCATTGGCTTCCTAGCTGGGACAGCCACCGGGAGCCTCCCGGGCACCCTCCAGCCTGCAGACACTGGGAGAACTACAGGGACACTCTGGGCTATCCCTAACTTCCTGGAGCCGGGGCCCCATCTGTAAACCGCAGACAATAGTCCTGTCTTCCCTGCCCTTAGGGGTTCCCTTGCTCCCTCCCTCCAGATATTTACTGAGCATTTATCTATGTCAGTCACTGTGCTAGGTGCTAGCAATGCAGCCAAGAACAGGCCTGACAAAGTCCCCGTCCTCAAAGAGCCTACATTCTGGTGGGAAAACAGATGATAAAAAAGTTAAAAACAAACAAACTAGGTAATGAAAGACTAGGGCAAGCTGCAGGAACGAAATAAACAGGGAGGCCGGGCATGCTGCAGGGGGTCTGGGTAGAGGCAGCCACTGGAGACACGGGAAGAGTGTTTCAGAGAGAAGGACCAGCAGGTGTGAAGGCCAGGAGGCAAGACTGGGCTTGGGGAGCTCAAGAAGCAGAGAGGAGGTGGCTTAATTCTGAGCGAAAAGCAAGGTGTCAAGGGTTTTAGGCAGGGAAGTGGCGAGATGTGATTTCCACATGGTTGCTGTGCACAGAATGGCCTGGGGGGTGCAGAGGGAGGAGGCAGGGGGACGGGTATGTTGGGAGGCTCCTGCGGAGGGAGCTCTGGGAAGGAGGATGCTCTAGGATGTCCGCAGCGGAGGTGGACGGATGCATGGGACCTTTTGGGAAGAGAGCCAACAGCACTTGTTTGTGAGAAAGAAAGAAAACGACAGATGGTCTTCGTCATCATCAAGCGCTCTCCGCACGCCAACTCCGGGTAGGGCACCGCCTGCAGCCTGGGACGTGAAGAGGTGCGAGGCCTGGGTCTTGCGTTGAGTAAGGTGAACTAGCCCGAAACGTAATTTAAAAAAGTAAAAAAGGAGGCACTTGCCCCGGGGCCAAATAAGTAACACGGATGATTCTTGCTACGGGAATGTTGAGATAGAGGAGCCTGGACGCCGAGAGCTCCTCTGATCCAGGGAAATGTCGACCATCCTCACCTGGCCTTGACTAGCAGAGCAGAGACGGGGAACCCTCTGGGAAAGGGAGCCGAGGAGGCACCAGAACATTCCAAAGTTTGAAGCACCATGGAAAACCGAGACTGTTCAGGCCCCTCTTCCTCCTCCCCCTACCCAGCTGCAAGGAGGCTGCTCAGCAGGGCTCACCCTCTAACCCACCCTGTCCCACGCAGGACCCCGGAACAAATCCTGCCTGCAGCAGGTGGCATGCTGAGAAACTAGCTGGCAGATTCTGAAACCAACATTACTGCCCAAGGTACGTGAAGGCAAAACGACACGCCAGCTCCTGTGACCTACTGCTGGATCCACTGACTCATACACCAGCTCTCTGGCGGGGACAGCAGCCCTTCCGACCCCCAGCGAGCCTGCCGTTAGGACCACGGCATCCTACGTGCATCTGTGACCCCCTCCGACAAAAGCTGGACCAGGCTGCTGACTTATGAAGATACTGCTGTATACACACACATCTCAGAGGATCATCTAAGGAATCACCACTATTGATAGAAGCATTCAGTTTGGTGGCTCAAGACAAAATTAGTGTTTCCCAGGCAAAACCACAGCCAGATGGAACATGTTATGAAAGAAAAGATCCCATTTGCAACAGTAATAAAGGGAAACACGATACGTAGGAATACACTCAACCAGAAATATGAAAAGTCCTCACGAAAAGAACTTAAAAACGCTGCCGGGAGACGTAACTAACGACTTCAGTAGAGGCAGTGGTAAAAATCTGTTCTTAGATAAAAACTCTCATCATCGTAAACCTGTCGTTGCTGCCTAAATTAATCTATAAATTTGAAACAAAGCCTGTTAAAATACTTAGATGTTTCTGAAACTCAAAAGCCGATTCTAAAGTTCCCATGGAAAAATATGCTTGTAAAAATAACCAAGACATGTTTGAAAAGGAATAAAGGGACTAACGGATAATGAAACAAAGCTCCAACAACTGAGACAGTGTAGTATCTCAATTAGAGCAGAAAGGATTAGAGCAGCACAGCACGATGGAAACACAACAGAAATACAACGTGGGCCACAAATGTAATTTTAAATATTCTAGTAGCCACACTAAACAAAATGAAAAGAAAAAGATGAAATTAGTTTTAATCATATAGTTTACCCAACATACCCAAAATATTATCACTAATATGGTAAGTAATATAAAAATCGGCAATAAGGTATTTCATAGACAAATTTTAACAAGTCTTCAAAATCCAGTGTGTGTTTTATACTTGCAGCCCATCTCGATTGGGACCAGCCACATCTCAAGTGCTCAGTACACACATACGGCTAACAGCAAGCACATTATTCACCTTTGGACTAAGAAAATCCAGAAACAAATACGCAAATACATCCTCTGATTCCGTAGGCTCTATCGCTGGCATTTCATATCCATGGAGAAAAGATGGGTTAGTCAACAAACAGTAGGACTCTGGGAGCCATCTGGAAATACATACATCCTAATCCCTATCTCACTTCTTAGACCAAAATAGATCTTGGATGAATCAGATATTTAAATGCAACAAAAGGAAACAATGTTATAGAAAAAAAAATAGATGACATTTTCAACCCTCTTAGAATGAGGAAGAATTTAGTGAGTCAAAAAAGACTAAAAAGTTCTAATAGGTACAAATGGAGTAAAAATCCACGTAGTTAACAAGCACCATAAACAAATTCATAAGTGATCAGCAGAGACAACAGTTCTGATATGACAGATAATTCCCTCAGTATACAGGGAACTCCAAAATGTAATCAGTAAGGAAAGACCAGCAATACCGCAGGAAAGAGGAAGACATCGCTCACAACAAGGGAAATAGAAACAGCTTTGAAACACGTGGAAAGCAGCTCATGCCCATGTATAAGAAGGCTCGGTGAAACACTTTTCACCTATCCCTACCCTATTAATTAAAAAAAAAACAAAAAACCAAAAAACTTGCTAAAACCCTATATAGTGATGAGATATGAAGAAAGGCATTTTCAAACACTGCTGGTGAAAGTGTAAACTGGTGCAAGCTCCGCAGATGGCAACTTGAGAGTTTCTACAAAACGGAAAATTCGCGAATCATTGTATAACATAATCCCATCTTTAGACACTTCAGGTGAGTTCACATGGACTCAAATGCACACAATGGCTATTTTTTCATCTGAACGGCCCGAATTAATTACTAGGTTAATTTAAAAAATGGGTAAAGGGAAGAGCCTCCCCGTAAAAGTTGTTTCGATTTCAAGCAAATAAATGTGCGTTTATTGGACTCTCTCTCTTACGATATAAAGCGGTTGCCTTTTTGGTGCATAAAAGCCATCGGATAAAGTTCTGCTTCATCTATTTGGCAAAAATCTCGCACGTAACACTTTATTTACAACCTTCAGATTTGGTATCTTTAAAGCAGTGGGAGGACTTAAGAACACCCGGGAAGAAATGTGAAAACAGAGCCAGTCTCAGTTTTTCTGATCCGCTGCCAAGTCTTTCTTGACAGACGTTTCTGCTACACCTTCCTCGGCAGAAATTTGGTGGTTCAACGTTAGCAAATCTGTTCAAACCAACTGACCGAACTTTCACCAAAACGTGTGTCACCGTCGATTAAATCAAATGACCGCAACGAGTACGACTGGAATAAGAAGTCCGGATGACAGAGAATCGACTCTCGCTGACGTGATGACGGGGCAGCGAGCGCTCAGACCGTCGCAGGCAACAGAAACACAGAACCTCTGTGAACCAAGCAGCTCCGTCAAGGTCAGCCAAGAGAACGTCCGTGTAACGGGCCAGCATGGTCACTGCGTCACTGGAAGAGGAGAGCACGTGAAACAACTGCCACGTCCCTCAACAGGGAACTGGTTAAATGAGTCACAGTACCTCTGTTTGACGGAATCCTTCCTGTGCAGTTGTTTAAAAAAAAATAAATAAAATGAGGCAACACATACAGATGTGCTGGTATGAAACCCTGTCCAAGATGGGGTGAAGTCAGGGTTCAGAGCACACTGATACACTCACACTGACATGCTCAGGTCGACATAAAGGCCCTCTGGAAGGATGGAGAAAAAGCCTGGTTAGAAGCAGTAGCCTCTGAGGAAATGAAACACATAACTGGGAGGAGAGAGAGAGACTTTTCCACTGCAGACCTTTTAGTACCTCGTGGATGATGAGCTGTGGGCGAACAATCCTATTTTTTCAGATGGGAGCCAGGTTCTCCCACCCAGACTCCACAGAGACTCCTGGCGGTGAGAGTGAAGCCAGAGGCAAGTGGAGAAGTCTGAGAGCTGGCGAGTCCCTGAGGAAACAGGAGCCCGGGGACCTGCCCTCGCCACCAGGCCCGGGCCCCAAGGGTAGCAGGGAAACCGTGAAATCCCCGGATGGATTAGGCAATCAAAGACCAGAGGCCCCTCATCCTCTTTCTCCCGAGTGGAGCCCAGGGTGGGCAGCAAGCCCCCGAGCAGTGGCAGCGGAGGGCACCAGGGCTAAGAGAACCCTGGGCAGCCCCAGGGTTTCGGACGGTGCAGGGCAGTGCAGGATGGCGGAGTGATCCTGGGAGCCTCAGAGCCATGTGAAGTAGTGAAACCAGGGGTAAGCCTATCAAATTTCTACCATCTGGCAGCAAAAAACCAGCCCTTACCCCTAACTCCTCCCCCATGAGGGAGAAGGACCTTAAAATGCTCCTTGCAGCACCCCCACTGCACAGAGCACAGGGCAGGAGAACAAACCCAGCCAACTCCAGGTGGGCAGAGAAGTAGCCACAAGATCTGAAGGGGCTTGGCCAAACCCCGCCCGCAGCCTGTATTTGTAAATAAAGTTTTACTGGGACCCAGATATGACCATTCCTTTATGTACTGTCTAGGGTTGCTAATGTCGACAAGGCCAAAAATATTTACCCTCTGGCCCTTTATAGAAAAATCTTTGCCAACCCCTGATCTTGGGAACAGAGGACAGCTTAGCAGTGAGCTACAGAGGTCACAGAGGACCCAAAGCAGAGGCCTGCGGCCCCTACTCCTGAAATTATGGGCCAGGCTGGGCAGCATGGACAGGGCTGGGGAAAATTCCAAATTCACTAGGGTTAGGGCCCTAAGCTTGGGCCATCCCAAGAGAGCTCACAAAAGATATTAGGCTTATGTAGGTTTGTATATCAAGATCCACACTCATGACCCTTACAGGGCTGTAGTTTACAAGTAATCACGATCCCCCCAAAATGCAGTCTCTTGTGGTATCAGGCCATATGAAGTAGAGCCTTGAGGAAGCAAGCGGGTACAAACCAAGTATAGGGAAGAAGATGCCCAGGCCCTCCACCATTATATGAGTACAATGTGTATGATTTGCAACATTACTTGCTACTTATGGAGTCATCTGGGATGGCACTTCCTGAAAACTCAATGAACAAGACTCCTTTTCCCTGGGTGTCAGGAAGCACATGTAAGGCTAAGGCATGCTGAATCCAAAGGGCTTCCCAGGAGACTGGGTTTTATTCAGGAAGGTGGCAGTTCTCAAAGTGGGGTCCCAGGGCTCAGCATCCCCACCACCCAGGAACTTGTCAGAAATGCACATTTTTCAGGCCCCATTCCAGACCTCCTGAGCCAGATGCACTAGGGGTGGGCCCAGCGATCTGTGCTTTGGCAAGCCCTCCGCGGGATGCTGACGCACCCTCAAAGCGTGAGAACCACTGCAGGAAAGCAAGGCCTTTTGTGGGAGCTGAGAAAGGCAAACATCACACAGCATCTAGCTGCCATGTCTCTGCGCCACAAAACATTTCACCAGGCCCCGAGTCAGACGCTGACGTTTCCCTCTGGAAACAGAACGCTAAACGAATAAGGAGGAAGGCCATTTGTTTATCTGAGACATAACAATATCTCAAGTCTATTTCATTTACTCCTAAAGCTAATGATTCTAACCAATAACTCCAGAAAATTGCTTGCAGCAGCAATAACCCTCTTATGGAATCGATTTTCTCTGGTTAGGAACAAAGCAGCCTACCCTCTAACAATCCAGCCCGCATCGATCAGTTCCTCCGAGCCCTGCACGTGGGGACCCAGGCCAGAGGTGGCCCGTCAACGTGTCCGGGGCTGCACCTAGCCAGGGCTGTGCCCACGCAGTGTGGCTATGGCCCGTCCACCAGGCACCAGGTGATGATGTGCTCGTGCTGAAACGGTCTGGGAGCGAGACCCCCAGGGGGACAGGGCCGAGCAAGGGCCGTGCAGACAGTGCCTGTGGAGGGAGGAACATGCCACGTGGCTGTGCTCTGCATTTCTGCCGTGCCCCGCTGACAGGGCTGCTGTGTTCCACCTGTCAGGTAGTGTTGCCTTGCAACATTCGTTTCCATCCAAACCCTCTTTATTTGCCCCAATTTCATTTTCCCTCTATAAACACCAAGGTCTGACTTTTCAGTATTGCCTTTTATTTTATTTGTTTGTCTTCCAGCAATCTCTGCCCTATCTCCCTGCTAGGGGTTGAACTGTATCCCTGCAAAAGATGTTACAGTCCTAAGCCCTGGTACCTATAAATGAGACCTTATTTTGAAGCAGGCTTGTTGCAGATGATCGAATTAAGGTAAGGTCATTAGGGTGGACCCTACCTAGTCCACTATGACTGTGTCCTTATAAAAAGGGGAAATTTGGACACAGACACGCACACAGGAAGACTACCTGTGGAAGACTGGAGTTATGCTACTATAAGCCAAGGAACTACGGGAAGCTAGGAGAGAGGCCTGGAACAGATCCTTCCCTAGAGCCTTCTGATCTCAGACTTCTAGAACATCTTCCTAGAAGGTTCTAGCCTCCAGAACGGAGATAATAAATTTCTGTTCAAGCCACTCACATTGTGGTACACGGTTACAATGTTACGGCAACCCCAGGAAATTAATACACTCCCCAGGGGGACTCTAGTTCCCCCAAAGGCAGGATGGATGGCCTGTGGAGCTACCTCGGAAAGCCAGAAGTACCAGTCACTACACAACCACTGGGGGGTGGGGGTGGGGTGTTGAAGAAGTGATTCAAACCACGGTTGGGGGCTGGACGAACTGGTGGTTCCCAAACCTGGCTATGCATCCAAAGCCCCTGCGAAGCTTTTCAGAAATACAGACATCCAAGCCCCACCCCAAGCCTCCTAAACAAGAGTATCAGAAGGTCAGGTGCAACGTGTCACCAGCCAGGCACTCACCCACAGAAACTGCAAGCGCCCTTCCAACTACCGGGGAGGGTCTGTTCCTGCCATACTGCCACACCCTCCAGCCCTGAGCTCCTGTGAGCCGGCTCAGAGGACCAGGAGCATCAGCCCCACCTGAGGGCTTGTGACACACAGAGGCTCAGGCCCCACCCCAGACCTGCTGATTCCGAATGCGCATTTTAACAAGATCCCCAGGTGAATCGTGCACACACTCAGGTGTGAGAAGCACTTGTAGACACTCAATGGATACCAGACGGTGATTATGAGGAAAAAAGAAATAAATTAGAATTATTTGAGAGGCGGCATTGAGAACAGTTGTCCACAGCACGGGCACTGTAGTCAGACTCCTTCACGTCTGGGCCTCAATTCTTCCATCTGTAAACTGGGAGTGATGCAGCACCTGCCTCATAAGGCTTGTGAGGACTCAGTGAGTTAACACGCAGGCAGGGTGTAGGACAGTGCCTAGTGCGCACACACTGAGCACTGAGCAGATGCTGCCTAGCCCCAGAGAAATCTAGGGAATGAGCCGGTTACTGTCTTCAACTACAATGACTACAGTTTTTGATACAAGAAGGAAAATAATTAAAAGAATAGGTTATTACCCAACGAACCACAAAGCTCTGCAAGGACCTGCCGTTCGTCTCTTACGAGGTGACCACCAAATGTACCGCTGCAAAGTGGATCCAGTTGGATTGAATGGGGCACTTAGCACAAGACTCTTGGATTTGCAACAGAAACAAAATGGAATGAACAGTTAGTCCCACAATCCACTAAAGAAATCAACGAAGGGTACCTGGCCCTCCCCTGGCAAATTTAGAAATGTTAAAAATGCTCCCCAGCCCCCAAAAGGGACTAGCATGGACTATTATAGGAACATGTGGGTTACATTAGATTTCCTTAGAAATCTCTGGAAAAAAAGAATCTTTTTCATTGTCTAAAGGCTAAGTCCTGAGTCAGAATGTCCTTTCCTCTCCACACCAAGTCCCTCCCCACCCCAAAAATGCATGGCCTTTACAGAGAAAGGTGAAGTTCTAAAGTCTAGCAGATTCTACCTCCTTCACACACTCACCCATCCAAAAAAAAAAAAAAAAAGACACCTATTAAAAAAAAAAACAGCAGGAGGTGGGGACTGTTTTTTCCCATGCTCTTGTCCTGCATTGTAGAGAAGCAAAGCCTCCTTCCCATTATTACACTTGAATGGTACAAAAAAAAAAAGCGTCCATAAATGAGAAAAGAGCTCCACAAAAAAGATAGCAGCCAATTTTGGGGTTTTATTTGTTTGAGAAAATCCTCAGGCCTGTGTTTTGTTTTAAACAGTCAAGTGCTCGTTCTGCAAACACAGCTATATTTCACTTTGTGAAATCAAAGACTTTTTTTTTTTTTTAAAAAAACATGTTTAACTACAAACAGGCAATTTTTTTAAAAAGAAGATCCTACTTTGCCACTGGCTTATTTTTTAAAATGGAGATACATGTTTGAAAAAACTTTTCTCCTCTAGTAAATTAAATTGAAAAATCTGGTTAAGAAAACAGTCGACAACAAAATCAAATAACTATTAAAAAACAGGCAAAGGATTTGAACAGACATTTCTCCAAAGATGATATTCAAATGGCCAAAATGCACGTGAAAAGCTGCTCATCACCACTAATCAGAAAATGCAAATCACAACCACAACGAGAAACCACCTCACACCAATTAGGAGGACTACCATAAAAACAAACAAAAAAGAAAGAAAGAAAAGAAAATAACAAGTGTTGGAGAGAATGCAGAGAAACTGGAACCCTTGTCCCTTGTTGGTGGGATTATAAAATGGTGCCACCACTACGGAAAACAGCGTGAAGGTTCCTCAAAAAATTAAAAATAGAGTTACCGTATGATCCGGCAATCTTACTTCCGAGTGTGTATCTGAAAGAATTAAAAGCAGGGTCTCAAAGAGGTATTTGCAAACCCATGTTCCCAGCAGTACTGGTGCCAGCAGCCAAGAGGGGAAGCAACACAAGTGTCCATTGATGGGTAAATGGATTAAAACATGTGATACATACACACAGAATATTCAGCCTTAAAAGAAAGGCAATCCTGTGACATTCTACCATGTGGAAGAACTTTGAAAACATTACGCTAACTGAAACAAGCCAGTCACAAAAAGTCAAATGCTGTATGATTTCACTTATCAGAGGTATCTAAAGTAGTCAAATTCATAGAAACAGAAAGTAGAATGGTGGATGCCAGGGGCTAGGGACAGGAGGTAAAAAGAGTTGGGTTTTTCTTTTTATAATGGGTATAGAGTTTCAGATTTGCAAGATGAAAAAGTTCCAGAAGTCTGTTTCACAAAAATATGAATATATTTAACACTACTGAACTGTACCCTTAAAAATAGTTAAGATGGTAACTTACGTTGTTTATGTTTTTTACCACAACAAAATGACAACTGCCCGTCCTCACTGATGCCATGCTAGAGGTTGGGGGCGCACAGCACAGCCAGATCCTGGCTGCATTTTTACTAGTGCTCTCCTGACTCTAGAATCTTCCTTCCTCTAATTATTTAGTCCTTTCATTTGCACTGAAATGATTTTACCATGATAACAGTACAAGTTTCTCATATATTGCTTAGAGCAACTACTATGCCTCATAACACAATAATAGCAAGAGCATAAATACTCCGTTTCTGCCAAATCATTTTGTTTATACCACCCTAAGATTTGTCTTAAGGACGTAGATTACCTTTAATAATCTAGTCTGGTTTCTTTGTTTTTGCCTTCTAACAGAATTTTTAAAGGGCAGCTACTGTTCTAAGAAATTACCGTTGTACTTAGGAAGCATGTTAATGCATGATGACAATTCCGTCATGCGTCCTCACCTCCTGGAGTTTACCAAGCCGACTTTGGGTAAAGACCGTTTTTTCTCATTCTGCTGTTTCAAGATGTAGAATTTTGCATTTGTTAAGTGCTAAATTCCTACCTCAAAAATTAAACAGACCACCACATAGAGCATCCACCGGGATCTGAGCCCCTGGGATACTGCTCTTCAGTGACGGCCTTCACATTACAAAACTTACTTAGGGATAAACGGTCACCTAGGATAAAATGAACACTCTTGTAAAAGGCTCTTCAGTAATTTCTTCTGTCTTCAGGCAAGTAATTCACTCTCTCAATGAGAAGTCATCCTAAATTACACAGCCTAAAAATGGGCCAAGCTGCACATATTATCCAACTATTTGCAGATGATGTTATAAATGGCTGATCTAGCTCATTACGTGAAAGGCATAACATCACAAATATTCTATCTCAAGAGCAAGCATTAGGCTGCAAACTTAACCAAAACTGGTGACATAACCCTTATGTCCTACTAGGTCTCACAGTTAGAGCACTGAAATGCAAACCAATGCAGTACCAAAGAAATTCTTCCAACCAGTCACAAACACAAAGACTGCCAAATTCGGACAACGTGATCCCCGGTAGTCATCCAACTTAGACATGTAACAATGACTAGGAAGAAACATCATGGGTTTGCCGGGCGCGGTGGCTCACGCCTGTAATCCTAGCACTCTGGGAGGCCGAGGCGGGCGGATTGCTCAAGGTCAGGAGTTCGAAACCAGCCTGAGCAAGAGCGAGACCCCGTCTCTACTAAAAAATAGAAAGAAATTAATTGGCCAACTAAAAATATATAGAAAAAATTAGCTGGGCATGGTGGCACATGCCTGTAGTCCCAGCCACTTGGGAGGCTGAGGCAGAAGGATTGCTTGAGCCCAGGAGTTTGAGGTTGCTGTGAGCTAGGCTGACGCCACGGCACTCACTC
>CAUYRT010027248.1:0-51860 GCA_963574885.1 Lepilemur ruficaudatus | reverse complement strand
TCAATTCTCAACAAGCTGTGGACAATGCCTTTCACGATTTCATCGCCACTCGCTCTCCAGGCTGCTTTGCTGCTGCATAAACAAGCTACCCTTAAGATGACAAAACTGTGTCGGTGGTTCAGGCGCACACTTTGATTAATTGTGCTGCTGCTTGTTTGAGATATGATAAACTACACTTTCGATTCGAAATTGGGCATTTCATATTTAATGACCTAATGGTAATCAGATACGAGAGGTCAAAAGCAGCCGTGTCTTCTTCTCCCGCATTCCCTCTCACCCCGTCCCCTTCATCTCATCCTCCTCCTCTTTTCTCCACTTACAGTTTTTATTAGTTTTCCTTTTACATTTCATTTTAAAAGTTACCTTTGCACATAGGTTAGAGAGTCAAACAGTTCTAGAAAGTTTGTCGCAAGCATGCATGGCATGCACACACACACACACAGAGTCCTGGACTTCTCCCTCTGCCCCCTGCCCCATTTTCTATTTTTCAGAGGTATCTACTTTTAGTAATTTAGTTGATTCTTTTGGTATTTCTCTCTGTATCTCTAAATAACGTGATTGTATTTACACTACTTGAATTTTCCATTTTCAGCGTTGTCCATGGACTTCTCACTGGGTAAGGTGTTTTTCTTCACCATCCGTCAACACCCACGCTTCCCCTCTCCTATCTTTCCAAAATAGCTATAATGTAATTTTATTAGATCAGTGTTTACTGATTATATTATGTTGACCCTGAAAACACTGTTCACAGCTAAGCTGTGATGACTTGTGCTTTCCTGAGCAACATTTCTCCTCTGGGGTTCATCTTTTTTCCTCTCTGCTTAGTTCTTTATGTATATGTCACTAATTCAATGCCAAACTCTTCCCCCGGTTGAATAAAATTTGTCTTAAAATTGTATTCATAATTCTTGTTCTGCCAGTTTCATCTTCTTGAGGAAGTATTTCCTGGAACATTCTGGACTGGGTTGGGTGCTTCCTAGATCTGCTATACAGCTGTTGTTTGGGGATCGCTCTTCATTAACATCTTAGCAATTCCCCTGGTTTCCTTTTGTGCTAAATCTTGTTTCCTTAATTCCATATCCTCCTCTTTCTTGGGTTACCTCTTCATTTTGGTGAAACACATTTTTCTATTCACTTAAAAGAAGTAAGCAACTTTTTTGAGACCATGCATGTCTGAAAACGTATCTATTTTATTCTCATGCTTCATGGGTATAGAATTCTGGGTTGGAGGCACTTTTTTTCTCAGAACACTAATGAACTTGTGTCTTTGTCTTCAAGATCCCAGTGTTGCTAAGAAGGCCATTGCGTGAAATCTGTTTCTCCCTCTCTACTCTAGGAGCTGTTGTTTGTCCCTATAATGTTGAAATTTTATAAGGTTCCTTGACGTGGATCTATTTTTGTTCTTCGTGTGAAAAGATCACTTGGTGGCTCTTTTCAATCTGGAAACTCATATCCTTCAATTGTGATTATTACTTGTGAAAGTTATTTCCTTGATAATTTTACATTTGATCTTAGCCAAAAGGCCAAGAAAGGATTCCTTGATGATTTTCTCTCTCATTATCTTAAGTCCCGCTCTTTTCCTCACCCTGAACTCCTATTATTTGGATGTTGGATCTACTGAACTATTTCTCTCATATTCTTATTTTTCATCTTTTGATCTATTTTCCAAGACATTTCTTTATCTTTGAAGTTTTTTATTGTATTTGTTTCTACCATCTTTTAAAAAATTTTCCAAGAGTTTTTTTTTTCTGTTTTCTAAAATGTTTCGTTTAAAAGTAGCAGCTTGTTCTTGTTCAATAGATATAATCTCCTCTCCAATATTAATGATACTTTTTCTGAAGTTTTCTCCTCCTTATTTGTTTTGGATTCTCTATTTCCTATTAGATACTTTCTTCAAATGCCTCGTGGTTCTTGACTATTGCTTAAATTTAAGGGAAGGAACACTAAAGAGCTGGCTTGAAAGCTCTATGTTCTCGAGGCAGACTGTTTGTGAACTTCATGTGGCATAGTCTAGCTGGGCCATTTTCACAGGAAATCCTTGGTATTGGTGTCTTTTTGATCTTTTCCCTTAGACTAATCAGATTGTGGAGAGAAATCTTCTCCAGTCTTCCTGCCTGGAGGATATATCATATCCAGCATTCTGGAAGCTTAGTAGGGGCAGAAGACTAAATGTCTCTTTATTCATTGTGTATATTCTTCCTCTTGGGCTGCTATAACAAAATACCACAGATGGTGTGGCTTAAACAACAGAAATCTATTTTTTTGCAGTTTTGGAGGCCGTAAGTCTACGATGAAGGTGTCAGCGGAGTTGGTTTCTGGTGAGGGCTCCCTTCCTGGCTTGTGGACGGCCGCCTTCTCACTGTGTCCTCCCGTGGACCTTCCTCTGCGCCCACTCAGAGAGAGAGAGAGAGCTTGCACTCTGGTGTCTCTGCCTCTTCTTTTATTAGTCCTATCAGATGGGGGCCCTGCCCTTATAACCTCATTTAATCTTAATTACGTCGTTAACGGTCCTGTTTTTAAATATAGTCACTTGGGGGGTGGGTAGGGCTTCAACATATGAATTTTGGTGGGGGCTGGAGGGAGTCCCCCCGTAACAGTGTGCAAAGTTTCACTGAGTCTTCCTGTTTCCATTCTGATACTTCCACCTTCAGTTGTGCTTGGTGATCTCAAGACTATTTTGTCCACTCTAGAAAATGACCTTTGAGTTTTCTGTTGGAGTGGTGAAGAGGCTGTCAATCTGGCTGTCTGGAATGAGGATTGGTATCTGAAGGTTTGGTAGTTTCTTAAACAGATTGTATACCAGTCTTCCTCTCTTTAGATGCACATTCCTCCTCACTTCCAGAGATAATATCACCAATTCCTGACCAGCTGATTTTTGGCTTTTATGATTGTTGATTTAGGACCAAGGTGTTCAGATCTGCTAAGTTTGTTGTCACTTGTCCAGCTTCCAAAATGTTCTTGCTGTTGTGTTCTTTCTGGTTCTCTTCGTCCATGGAGATCATACAATAACACACTTTCTATTGTCAAGAGCTATTTCTGGAGGGAGTAGAGGTAAATATATGTTTGTTTAATTCCCTATCTTTGACCGGAAGCCCTATGTCTTCCTTTAAAAGCCAGTGGAAGTCAATCTGATGAGTTTGCTTTGATTTCAAGTCCATTTCCCCCTTAAATCTGGTGTTTTCACAAAATGTGTTTGTCATATCCAAATGTGTTTGATCCTGAGGCAGGATGTATTGATTAGCTTTTGAGGACTAATGGTCTGATATGACTTGACCAAAAGATAGGGAGCACTCTCTGGGCTCTTCTCAAGTGTGCAAACTTCTTAATAAACTCGGAAAATGGTTTGTGCTTTGAGTTGAACAAAGCCTCCACATTCTCCCAAGCACCATTTCCCTGCATTTTATTATAAAACTTGATATTTTTCCAGGGAATCTAATCCATATGTTTCTCTCTCTTTTTTTTTTTTTTGCTTTTAATGCATCATAATATTGCTTCACGAAGCACTGTTTTGGTCGATAGTCTTTATTAGCTTTTTTCCTGAGTAAGCTTTTCCCCTGTGCTTTTATTTAGAATCACATTTTTTGAAAACTTCTCAACCACAAAGTTGAACTGAGCCCCCCAAAAATCTGAGTTTCATTTGAAAATTTGACTTTTGTTGGGTTCTAATTAGGGCAAACCCATGTTCCCTAAAATCTTGTGGGCTCTGTCTGTGTTTCTCAACTGAGCGAATCTACACCCAGAGCCCATTCCGCAAAGCACCTTAACTTAGGATATTGTCGACCAATAATTAAAGCAGATGCTCATTCAGTACATGCAGCACACCTGTGGTGTGGTCCACTCTGCCCACAGGAAGACAAGAGTCGAGGCAGAAATGGCCCCAGCCCCGGGGAGCTCACCACCTAGTCAGCGAGACCAGGGCAGAAGGAAGGGGTCTATCATTTCTTCACTACCTGTTGCGTGTCAGGTAGTGACACTTGCCGCTGGACTTGCCGCTTTGCCATTATTGTCCTATTTAGACCTAAGAATAAGCATTATTTTATCTATGTTGACTCCTCATAATTAAGCCTTTAGGATGAATGTAATTATTATCTCCATTTGCAAAAGAAGAGTGCTGAGCTCTGGAAAGTTACTAAACTCGCCCACAATTGCACAACTCATGAGCGATAGAGGCCGGTTTGGAATGTAGACAGGATCCCAACACATAAAAACAGAGCTCTGAGAAGCAGGAAAATGATTAGGTATCTGGCAGGGAGGGAGTATTCAGTAATGTCGGTGGGATTAATATAATGGGGCCGATGGTACGCACTAGAGGAGTGAAAGGAGATTCATGATGACCGCCGCCCTAAGAGAAGTTGTTCTGGGGGAGACTTGTTCCAAATCTGTCTCAGCCTCCACTGCTGCCACACAAGTCCAGGCCACTGTCACCGCCGTCTCTGCCCCGGTTAACCACTGGGAGAGCCTGTGCTCTTGCCACACGCCAGCCACGTAACCGTCTGTTCTCCACGCTGCAGTCAGCATGACATGTATGTGTATTTTAATCTGAGGCAACATTTACCTACAGTGAAATGTGCATAGCTCAAGTGTGTAACCCGATGAAATGTGACATGTTGTACACCTACGGCCACCACCCAGAGCACTTCCTTACCGCAGAGTCACCTGTGTCCCCTCCACCCAGCCCACCCTCCTCTGATGGGGAGCTGTTCTTACTTCCATCGCCATGGATTAGCTGCGGCTGCTCTTGGGCTTCACACAGATGAAATCGCACGGCGTGTACGCATTCGTGTCTGGTTTCTGTCTCTCAGCACGATATTGGAGATTCCTCCATGTTGCTGTGAACATCATGGTTCATTTTTCCAATTGTGCGGTAGTATTTCATTGTATAAAAACACCCCGGTTTGAGGCTCCTAGGAATGAAGTTGAGACAAACATCCTTGAACAAGAGTTTTTTAATAGACATATGTTTTTATTCTGTTGTGTAACAGAGAAGAATCATGTGTCATAGATAGACACGTGTTTGATGTTTTCAGGAAAACGCCCAACAGTTTTCCAAAGTGGTTTCACCATTTTGCACTTGCACCAGGAATGCATGAGGGTTCCGTTTGCTCCTCTGCCGTTCTAGAATGTGTAAAATGAAACAGGAGGAAGAGCTGGAATAACTGGTTATTGATATGGGTAAAAATGGGTCTTGACCCTGTCATCTATTTTGAATTAATTTTTATGTGTTGTGTGAGGTAAGAGTCAAGTTTCCTCTCCCCCATATCAATATCCAGTTGTTCCAGTACTATTTTAAAAAATTATCTAGCATTATTTCTTGAAAATAATGCTTGCTTCTACCAATTAAATTGCTTTTCCAAAATCCATATATGTATGAGTCTACTTCTGGATTATCCATTCTATTCCACTGATGTATTTGATTATCTTTATGTCATTGTTATGTTGTATTAGTTACTGTAGCTTTATAATAAGTCTTAAAATCAGGTACTGTAAGCTTTCCAAATTTGTACTTGAATTTATATTTTTTATTGTATATATCTGTAGATGTACTGTGTGATTGTGATACTTTGATATACATAGTAAAATGGTTATTATAGTCAAGAAAATTAACATGGTCATCATTTCACATGACATGCAGTATTTTTTTTGCAAGAAAAATAAGTGAGATCATCATACTCCAGTTTCTCTTTGGATAGTATAAATCTTTCACCTTTTACAGGGTCTTCTGTGATTCCATACAAAGCATAGAATTATTTTATCTAGATCTGTGAGAAGTGATGTTGCTATTTTAATAAGGATTGCATTGAATCTGTAGATCACACTAGGTAGTATAGGCATTTTAACAATGTTGATTCTGCTGATACATGAGCATGGTATGGGTTTCCATCTGTTCATATCCTCTGCTATTTCCTTCCTCAGTGTTTCATAGTTCTTCCTGTAGAGGTCTTTCATTTCCCTAGTTAAATATATTCCTAGGTATTTTCTTTGTTGCTATTGTCAAAGGTTATTGAGTCTTTGATTTGGTTCTCACCTTGACTGTCGTTGGTATATATGAATTTGATTTGTGTACATTGATTTTGTAACCTGAGATTTTGCTGAATTTATTTATCAATTCCAGTAGTTTCTTGGCAGGATTTTTGGGGTTTTCTAGATATAAAATCATATCACCAGCAAAGAGCAATAGTTTGACCTCTTCTGCCCCATTTGGATACCCTTGATTTCCTTCTCTGATTGCTCTGGCTAGAATGTCCAGCACTATGTTGAATAGAAGTGGTGATAGTGGGTAACCTTGTCTGGTTCTAGTTCTAGATGGGAATGCTTTCTATTTTTCCTCATTCAGTATGATGTTGGTTGTGGGTTTGTGGCATATGGCTTTTATCATTTTGAGGTAGGTCCTGTCTATGCCTATTTTATTAAGCATTCTTATCATAAAAGGGTGCTGAATTTTGTCAAATGCTTTTTCTGTGTCTATTGAAGGGATCATATGGTCTTTGCTTTTACTTCTATTTATGTGGTGCATTACATTTATAGATTTGTGTATGTTGAACCATCCCTGCATCTCTGGGATGAAGCCCACTTAGTTGTGATCAATTATTATTTTGAGGAGGAGCTGAATTTGGCTTGCTAGGATTTTATTGAGAATTTTTACATCTATATTCATTAGTCTGTAGTTTAGTTTTCTTTGTTTGTTGAGTCCTTTCCTGGCTTTGGTATCAAGGTGATGTTGGCTTTGTAAAATGTATTGGGGAGGATTCCTTTCTTCTTGGTTCTTTGAAGGTCTGATAAAATTTGGCTGTGAAACCATGTGGTCTGGGACTTTTAACGTGTTGAAAGATTTTTTTATTGCTGCTTTAATTTTGGCACTTGATATTGGTCTGTTCAGGAATTCTATATCTTCCTGATTGAGCCTAGGGAGGCTGTGTGTTTCTAAGAATTTGTGCATTTCTTCCACATTTTGAAGTTTATGTGCATATAGATTTTTATAGTATTCAGAGATGATATTTTATATTTCTGTGGTATCAATTGTAATTTCTCCTTTTTTATTCCTGATTGAGCTTATTGGAGTCCTTTCTTTTCTGATTCTTGTTAATCTAGTGAGAAGCATGTCCATTTTGTTTACCTTTTCAAAGAACCAATTTTTTATTTCATTAATCTTCTGTATAGTTCTTCTGTTATCGATTTCATTTAGTTCTGCTCTGATATTAGTTATTTCTTTCCTTCTGCTGGGTTTGGGATTGGTTTGCTCTTCCTTTTCCAGTTCCTTGAGAAAATTCTTTAGATTGATTGTCATCTTTCTCTCTTTTGATGTAGGAATTTATGGCTATAAATTTTCTTCTCAAGATTGCTTTAGCTGTATGCCACAGATTTTTATAACTTGTGTCCCCTTTATCATTTAGTTCAAACAATCTTTTGATTTCCATTTGAATTTCCTCCTTGACCCGACTATCATTCAGTGGTAAGTTGTTTAGTTTCCATGACTTTGTATAGATGTGAGTGTTTCTGTTAGAATTGATTTCTAATTTTATTCCACTGCGGTCTGAGAAAATGCACAGTATAACTTCTGTTTTTTAAAAATTTGTTGAGACCTCTTTTGTTGCCTAGGATGTGATCAATCTTAGAGAATGTTCCATGAGCTGAGGAGAAGAATGTATATTCAGTGGATTTGGGGTAGAATGTTCTGTAAGTGTCTGTGAGGCCCATTTGTTCTATAGTTCTGTTTAAGTCCATTCTTTGTTTATTGTCTGTTTGGAGAATCTGTCCTATTCTGTCAGAGGGATGTTGGAGTCCCTGGCTGTTATGGAGCTGGCTGTTTATCATTTTGTTTAGATGAAATGGGGTTTACTTTATGAATTTCCATGTACCTGTGTTAGATGTGTAAATATTTAGAATTGTTATGTCTTCTTGTTGAGTTGTTACCTCTACCATTATATAATGACAATCCTTGTCTTTCATTACTTTTGTTGAGTTGAAGTTGATGTTATCTGATATAAGAACCGTTACACCAACTTTCTTTTGGTTTATTTGCATGGGATGTTGTTTTCTATCCCTTGAGTCTGAATGAGTCCTTGTGGGTTAGATCTGTTTTCTGGCGACAGAAGATACTTGGCTTATATTTTTTTTATTTATTTAGCCAGCCTATGTCTCTTGAGTGGGAGTTCAAGCCATCCACATTTATTGAAAGAGTTGATAAGTAGGGTGGATTTCTGTTCATTCTGTTGAGTAGAACTTTGTTGCTTTATCTCTGAGCCATTGTGGTATCTGGGCTTTGACCTTTATCTTTTGGTTGATTTTACATGGGTGGGTGTCTATTGTGCTGATCTGTGTATAATACAGTTCTGAGTACTTCCTGTAAGACAGGTCTTATCTTGACAATTTCCCTCAGTGTTTGCTTGTCTGGGAAAATCTTTCCCCTTCATATACAAAACTTAGTTTTGCAAGATACAAAATTCTAGGCTGGCCATTATTCTGTTTAAGAAGGCTGAGAATGGGACCCCAATCCTTTCTGGCTCGTAAGGTCTCAATTGAGAAGTCTGCATTTAGTCTGATGGGTTTTCCTTTGTAAGTTGCCTGTTGCTTTCACTTTGTAAGAGCACCTCTTCCATGTTCATTTTGGCCAGGCTAATGACTATGTGTTGTGGTGTTTGCCTCTTTGTAATGAATCTCCCAGGAATCCTTTGAGCTTCTGGTGCCTGGATATCTAGAGTTCTTGCAAACCAGGGAAACTTTCCTCAGTTATTCCCTCAAATAGGTTTTCCAACCCTTGTGTATTTTCTTCTTCATCCTCGTGGATGCCTGTGATTCTTATGTTAGGCCTGTTTACATAACCCCATATTTCTTGTAGGCTTTGTTCGTTCTTCTTACGTCTCTGCTCTATCTCTTTGACTTACTTGTTTAATTCAAAGATGTTGTCTTCAAGCTCCAAGATTCTTTCTTCTGCCTGATATAATGTATTCTTAAGGCTTTCCACTGTGTTTTGTATTTCCTTGAATTAATTTTTCATTTCCAGAAGTTCTGTTTGATTTTTCTTTAATAATTCAATTTCTTTGGTGAATTTTTCATTCATTTCCTGCATCATTTTTGTGGTTTATTTGTGTTGTGTTTCTATTTTATCTTGTATTTCATTGAGCTTCCTTATAATCCATGTTTGAAATTCTTCATCTGTCATTTCAATATTCTGATTTTGGTTGATATCCATTGCTAGAGAGCTGGTGTTCCCTATTGGGGGTGTCCTTTCACTCTGATTCTTGGTACTTCAGAGTTCTTTTGCTGATTCCTTCTCATCTGGAGCAGCTGTTAATTCTTTTGGATTTTCTTTTGTTTAGATAATGACATACCCAGTTTAGTCTGTGAGCCAGTAGGTGGTGCTTGTGGGTAAGAATCAACCACACCCTGTATGATTGTGTCAGTAAATGCTGTAAAGCTGCAGTACCCAATCTTTTTGGCACCAGGAACTGTTTTCATGGAAGACTATTTTTCCGCAGACCAGGGAGGGGTCGGATGGTTTGGGGATGATTCAAGTGCATTACATTTATTTGCACTTGATTATTATTACATTGTAATATATGATGAAATAATTATATAAATCACCATAGGTTGGGGACCCGTGCTGTAAAGGGAGTGCAAATTGACCTCCCTGTCAGCAGGTGGTGTTTGCAATAGGGAACAAGCTGTAATGTTGTTTTTGGGTCCTGTGACCAGCTCTAATTCCTCAGAAGCACTCAAATGCCCCAGAAGGTAGGGGAGGGGGTCCTGGAACTTCCAGGTGAACCTTTATTCTCCACCACAGCAGAGGCAGGTGGGGGAGTGAGGCTGGGTTGGGCTGGGTTGAGTGAGCCTGTCCTCAAGCTCCACAAATGCTGGCAAGGGATCTGCTTTGGCAGGGGTCAAAGGTCTGTTCCCCACCTCTGGGCAAAGCTGCCAGAGGGGGGCTGAAGTGGCCCCACTCAACCAGAAAGTCTGCGTCTGATGGCAGGGCTCTCTGAGACCCACAATCCAGCCATCTGGAGCAGGCCTTGCTCTTTTCCACCCTACCCTATTCCACGGTTTTCCCCGGGACTCTGTCAGTAGGCAGGACCTCAAGCTAGCCAAGCTCCCCTGCAACTGTGACGCAGGCCAGGAGGTTCCCTGCCCAGAATCCCAGCCTGTGCTCTGAGCGTGGCACTTCCATGAGAGGAGGGGTGCCCCATGAGCACGCTGCAGCTAGAACCCATACTGCACTCTCTCCCCCACCCACTGCCCCTGGAGGCACCCACACCTCCTGAGACTAATTCATAGATAACTCCTCTGTGCCCCTGGGCAACAGGATCAAGACCTGGCTGTATGGGATCTGGCCTATGGGCCCATGCCTGGGGCCATGGAGATCATTCTTTGACCATGCCAGGGAGAAGCATGCTGGTCCCGAGTCACAAGGGGTGTCCAAGCTGATTCAATGTTGCTTTGCCTCAGGGCATGCCCAATTCTGATGGGCCTGTAGGCAAGCAGCACGGTGGGGGGGCCGGCTTACAAGGAGCTCACATTCTGAGTATCCCTCAGTCCATTTCAGGACCCCAGAAGGAAAGATATGAGCCCGCTCCCTATGGAAGCCTCTGTGTGGTGGCTCAGTTGTCTCCCTTGGCAGCCACAGGTTGGGGAGGTGAAGGGGAGGGAAAGAGTCTGGGTGGAGGAAAGCCAGCTGTCTGGTCATCTCCGACCCTCTCTCTGGGAGGCAGTCTGCCCAGAATGACCGGGATCTGGAGTCATGCCGATCACCCGGGACCCACTGGACCCTCGCGGTTCCTGCAGTCTGGGCCGCAGTTGGGAAATGTCTGTGTGGGGATAAGCAAGACGAAGCCTAGGAGTTGAAGCCGCCTGGCGGGGGGACAGAGCGCACAGTGGCTAGAGAAGCAATATGGCACCTGCCGTCCGCACTCAGGTCTATGAGGCGGAGGCACCCGGGGGAGCTGGGAGCCAGATGCCCTGTCCACAAAAAGCTCCCAGCTCGCTGGCAACAGCAGTCTCTGGGCTCACATGGGCAGAAGATCTCTCCAGCAGCTCATGAGCCCAGCATTTGTCCATGATGTGCGGGAGGGAGAAACTGACCGCTCTACCTACCCTTCTCACTGGTCTCCGAGCCTCTGGGGGTTGGTCTCCACCGATACCTTTCTCCTTCCCGCTCTGCTCTGCAGACCCTTCCCATGTAATCTCCTGGAGGTTCTGGCAACGTTCCTTCAGATCCTCATCTGATCTATGTTTGTCTGTATGTTTTTTCTTTTTTTTTTCTTTTTTTTCCAGCAGTTTACAACAACAAAGATTTATTTCTTGCTCCAAGTACACATCCTTAACCGGTTGGCTATACCTCAATCCCACCTCTTCTTATTCTGGGACCCAGGACAAAGGAGTACCCCAATCTGGGACATGCCAATCCTGGGGCAGAGAGAGAAGAGGAATGGCAGGATCTCACACTGAACCGTCTGTTAACATCCCATTGTCTTTTCTCTCATCTAAAACTTCTCCTGACTGAGCTGCTCTGGCTGGCAGTGGCGTCTCTGGTGCACCCTCCTGGAGCTCCTCCCACCATCTTTCCCTTTGATATCTTGTTAGGCATTTTCTTGCCCAGAGTATTTCAGCTTTGTCCAGTGGGATTCCTTTGAGCTTGGTTCCATGCCGTTCACACCTGTCCTCATCCTATTTTGAGCAGTTCTTTACTTTCTGGCCTCCCAAGATCTCCAGAGTGCTTTTTTAGTTTCTCTGTTTCTGCTTCGGAATTAACCACTTATCCAGGGAGCCCTGCTCTTTGTTGTTGTCGTTATTTTTAAAATTGAAATTGGAGGATGGTATTTAGAAGCTGAGATCTGGGCGGTAAATGCCCTCATGCTACGGGGATGTCACTGTTTCTAGGGTGTATCGGTGCACAGAATGGTGGAAATGTATATATGTATGCTAGCCCCTGTGTAAGCTCATTTATGTTTATTTTTGTATTTACCTAAAAAAATATATTTTAAAATGTATTAGTTCCAGTCCAACGCCAGTGTTTGTTCCAGCCTTCCCCATTGGCGTATCTCAGACTGGGAGAAGCCTAGGTGTCATTATTTACATCTGTTTATTTGTTCAACTCTAGCACACGTATAAACCTGTTTCAGAATTGCTAACTAGTGCTCTGAGTGTGGGTCACTCACACACAACGTGACTTACACGGTTATGTAATTTGTAACTCTGAGAAACAAACGCCGTACGTGCGATACAGCATTTGAGTACAGGTTTTTCTCTGTAGCGTATCCAGTGAAAATGCGGTTTTAGAGTTACTTGAATTCGTTCTTTTCCTCCATCGCCTTCAGTGTGGTTAGGCTGTTCATTTGTGATACATTTGGGTTCATTTGTTACAGTTTTTAGTCCATTTTGGGTTCTCACCACTTCCTGGTTGATTTAATTTTATGTAAATTTACATGAAATAAAATTTATTCTTTGTGGTGTACAGTTCTAAGAATTTTGACGAACGCAGACTCCCGTGCCCACCCCACAGTCGTGATACGGGGCAACTCTGTCACCACCAAAATCCTCTTGTGCTCTTTGTATCAGCCCCTCCCCTGCCGTCTGTCCCTGGTAACCGCTGATTCTTTTTTTCCACTTACCTTTTGCAAAAGGTCATAAGAATGGAGTCGTACAGTAGGTAGCTTTTTCGGTCTAGCTACTTTGATTTAGAAAAATGCATTTGAGATTCATCTGTGTTATATGAGGCAATCGTTTCTTTTTATTGCTGATTACTATTCTATTTTATGGTTATACCATTGCGATAGCGTTTATCCATTCACTGGTTAAAAATCTGAGTTGTTTTCAGGTTTTGGTGTTAATAAATGAAGAAGCCATATTATACAAACATTCATACACACGTTTTTGTGTGAACATAAATTTTTATTTCTCTTAGGTAAATACCTAGGACTAGGATTGTTTGATCTTACGGTGTCTCTATTTTTAATTTTGTTTAAGAAACGATCTGTTTTCCACAGTGGCTATATCATTTTGCATTTCCACCAGCAATGTATAGGAATTCCAGTTGTTTGGTTCCCTTACCAGTAGTTGGTATTATCATTTTAAAATATTGTAGGCATTCTAGTAATTGTGTAGTGATCTCATTGTGGTTTTAATTTGCATTTATCTAATGACTAGTGACGTGGAAATCTTTTTCTATGATTATTTGCCATTTGTGTTTCTTGAGGTATCCGTTTTGAGTTTTTGCTCATTTTTAGTTGGGTTGTTTGTTTTCTTATTGTTGAATTTTTAAGGTACTTTATATATTCTGGAACCAAGTTCTTTATTAGAAAGTGATTTGCAAGTATTTTCTTCCAGTCTGTGGTTTCTCTTTTCATTCTCTTAATAGTGTATTTATAAAGAAAAACATTCTAACTTTGAAAAAGTCTAATTCACCAATTTTTCTTTTGTGGATCATGCTTTTTGGTGTTTGTAGAATATTTCTAGGAGAATTAACATTTGAATAATATTAAGTCTTCTAATCCGTAAACATGGGGTCTCCATTTATTTAGGTCTTTGCTTTCTTTCATTAGTTATTTATAGTTTCATCTATAGACCCTGCATATATTTTGTTAGATTTGCATGTAAGTATTTAACTTTTTGATGTTATTGGAAATGGTGCTAATTTATTAATGTTGAATTGCAATTGTTCATTGACAAAATTCTATACCTGTTATAATGAAAACTCTCAGAAAATTAGGAACACAAGGGACTTCCTCAACCTAATAAAGGGTATCTACAGAAAACCTAATGATGAAACATTAAACACTTTATCCCTAAGATTAGAAACAAGATGAGGCTTATCGCTTCTATCAGATATTGAGCTAGAGATTCATAGCCAGTACAACAAGTAAAAGAAGTAAGGCATACACAGATAGAAGTGTCTTCATTCATGGACAGTACGACCACACATATAGAAAATCTTAAGGAATCTATGAAAAAGCAAGTCAAACTTATAAATGAGTTTAGCAAATTCAGGGATACAAGCTCAATTTACAAAAATCAAATTTTTTCTCTATACCTAGCAGCAGACAATTAGGAAATAAAATCCAATAGACAATTCCACTTACAGCATTAAAAAAAACCCTATAAACTACATAAGGGATAAGTTTTATAGAATATGTGTAAGACCTCCACTCTGAAAACTATTCAGCCTTACTGAGAAAAAGAAGACTTTTTAGTAACAGGTATTAAGCAGTATGCCATGCTCATGGATAGGAACACTCAATATAATTAAGATGTCAGTTCTCCCCAAATTAATCTGTAGACTCAACACAAACCAAATTTGTCACAACAGATTTTTTTTTTAATATAGAAATTGACAAGTTGATTCTAAAATTCATGCAGAAACACAAAGGTCTTAGAATCTCCAAAGCAATCTTGAAAAAGAAGAATAAACTTGGAGACCTTAAACTACCTGATTTCAAAACTTACTGTAAATGTACAGCAATTGTGAGAGTGATACCCACGTAAGGGTAGACATAGAAAGCAAAAGAGCAAAACAGAGGGTTCAGAAATAGACCCACATAGACAGGCAGTTGATTCTCAGAGGTTCTGAGGGAGTGGATATTCTCTCGACGGTTGGTACTGGAACACCTGGCCAGCTCTATAGAAAAGAAAAGCACCTTGACCCACACAACCTTCTAGAAGAACAGATAGGAGAACATGTTCACAGCATTGGGATAGATTAAAGGCTTCTATGGACACAAATCACTAATTGTAAAAGTTTGTAAGTTAGGTTTAATAAAAATTGGGACCCCTTGCTCATCGAAAGACACATTATAAAATCAATGTTAATTAATAAAATTCGTTATTGATAAAATGGAAAGGCAAATGACAGACTGAGTTAAAATGCTCATGATACATATATCTGATGAAGGACTTTTAGTCAATATATGTAAAGAACTCTTACGACTCAGTAGGACCAAAAAATCCAGTATTAAAACAGACAAGTTATTTGGATAGACATTTCACATAGGAATATACGTAAATGGATGATAAGCACATGACTGTACATTTAGCATCTTTATTGAGCAGGGAAATGCAGTGAGACACCACATCCGCTAGAATGGCTACAGTTTTAGTGACCGACGATGCCAAATGTTGACAAGGCAAAGAGCAACTGGAACGCTCATGTGTTGCGTTTTGTGGGGATGTAAAATTATGCAGCCATTTTGGAAAAGACTTTGCCTGGTTTTTTTTTTTTTTTAAATTTTATTTTTTTGGCTGTGTTTTTAAGGTTAAACGTGCTTACCCACAGAGCCCAGAAGTTAAACTCTTTGGGTTATTTACCCAAGAATCATGAAAGATATGGCCACAAAAGACTTGTACGTGAACATTCTTGAGGCATTATTCATAACGTCCCAAAACTGGAAATAATCCGGTGGCCATCAACTGGTGAAGGGATCAGCAAATTGTAGGCTATCCATGCTGTGGACTACTAGTTAGTAATAAAAAGGAAGAAAATATTCATACGCACAACAAATCGATGACTCTAAAAAAATATTAAGCTAAGTAGAAAAGACTGCATACTGTATAGGTTCCATTTATATGAGATACTGGGTGGGGCACAACTGTAGTTAGAAAAAAACAGATCAGGGCAGCAGGGGATCAGGGTTTGGGGGAGGGGTTCAGCTGCAGGTGCTCAAGAGAACTTTTGGGGTGACAGGAATGCTCTCCACTTCGACTGTGGTCAGGTAACTATATACAGTGACCAAAGCTAATCAAACTGTCCTTAAAACAGCGGAATGTTATTGACTGTGATTTACACCTCACATCTGCAGAGTAAGAATACGTTTCACACGAAAAAGAAACCCTGACAACTCCAGGTCCTAGCGGGGATCAGGAGTCACCGAAACTGTCGTGTGTTGTCGGTCCAAGTGTAAAATTGTACGGTCTCTACGGGAAATGGGTTGGCGGTTTCTTGTAAAGTTAAAGACACACTTAACACAGGCCATTCCTAGGTATTTATTCAAGAGAAATGGAAACATATGTTCACCAAAGGACTTTGACGTGGCTATTCATAGCAGCTTTATTCATAAGAGCCCCCAGACCTCTAAGAGAAACAGCCCAAACGTTTATCAGTGGGCAGACTGTGGCGCAGTCACGTAAGGAAACGCTACTGGGCAGTGAGGGACGGTAGGCGACCGGTCCGCACGCCGCCCTGGGTGCATCTCAAGCCCGCGCCGAGGGAGAGGGGAGAGCGGCAGCCCCAGCCCCCGCCCTCCAACAGGGTTTCACTTTCTGCGGTTTCGGTTGCCTGGGGTCAGCCCCGGGCAGCAGCAGGTGAGATTTGAGGGAGACCGCATTCGCGTAACTTTTGTTAGAGTGTATGGTTACGGTGGTTCTATTTTACTGCTGTTAACCTCTGGCTGCCTGATTGATAAATTAAGCTTTGGCCTAGGTGTGTATATATGTAGGAAAAAACACAGCATTCGTAGGGCGCGGCACTGTCTGTGGTTTCCGGCATCCACGGGCCATCTCGGTATAGAAAGTGTCCCCGTGGGTAAGGGGAAGCTACTGTACATCTCGCGAGATGCCAATTATATGCCATTCTGGGATAAATAAAACAGTTGGCTGGGGGCCAGGGGATGTTTTGGGCAGACGGAAATGTTCTAGGTCTCAACTGTGGTGGGTTACGTGCGTGTTTTGTCAAAATTCGACAACCTGTGCACGCAAAATGGGGACATCCTCCTCTTTGTAAATTGTGCCTCGATAAAGTTGAAAAAGATGTCAGCCGAGACCTTCAGTCGACAAAGTTTCGCTACGTTGCTAGAATCAGTGCCTCATTTGAAAATTCTGATTTGATATCCCCTCAGTCTGATCTTAGATATTCTGGGTTAAAAACTGAAAACATAAATCAATTTAAAAAGCTTTTTTTTTTTTTAAGGTAAAGTTGAAAGGTAAAGTCACATTTATTAGGACTTTTAATTCTTACCATTTTAACATGAATTTTGTACCTCTTTAACTTGGGTTTCAGTACTCAGTAATTATGGTGAGATAGGGAACTTCATTTTCATCCCACTTTCTGCGAGGCAAGGTTGTCTTTCCATCCTCTGGAAATATGACCAGGGGTAGTTTTTCACCCAAGGCCAGGCAGTCCCTTGTTTATCCGACTATGTCTGTCGTACCCGTAAGAAATTTGAGACTTATTTAGATAATTTCTATGGGGAAAAAAAATCCCTGTGGTTTCAATTCTCTAGTGATCGTCATTTAAAAAATTATTTTGCTTTATCTAGATAATTGATCCACCGGCTCGCTTTGAGGTGGTGGTGCAGATGTGCTGTATTCTGAAAGGGACACTTGTTGAGGGACAGGGACAGGTGTTTATGGGGTGCCAGTGATGTGCCACGCACAGGGCTCAGTACTTTATGGGCATAATCGTATTTGACTTCACTGTCATGATGGCCCTCGCAGGCAGGTCCCGTCACCTTCATTTTTTGCCTACTGCTAAGGGTCGAATTGGGCAAGCAATGTGGCTTTTAAGTTGTGAAATGGGATTCAAACCTGGGATCTTACTCAGTCAGCCCAACCCCATGCAGTTTTTGCTACCTCTCACTACAGGAAATAAACTGTGACCCAAAGATGGCCAAGGACATAGTCCCACCTTCACCAGCTGAAATGCCATCTCGCGTGCCTTGGTCCATGGCAGGTTGCATGTTCCCATGGATGGATAGGAGCAGTTGAGGACCACACCAGGCAACAGGCCACCGCCCCGTCAGCATCCAACAGGCAGCCAGCAGGACTCGTCTCTGATGTCCCTGAGAGTGAGCTGATCTGTCTCCCCCCTAATTTGCAAAATGCCCACCTCCCGACCTCTTGGCCCACCTGGAAGATCCCACAATTTTCTTGTGAAAAGGCCAACAAAAGGTTCTCAAGGTTTCAAGAGCTTGTGTTACCTGCTCCTCTACCAAGCACATTTTACACCGGATTGAATTTCTCGTCTTTATGCGGGAACTCAGCGCTGTGCACGAAAATACCGCCAGAGCCATGACTACGAAGAACACATTTCTCTTTCATTTTTTTCCTTCATGCCCCGGCATTGGTCTCGGGCAGCAAAGCCCGGGCAGGTGTGTCGTTCTGCACAGATCAGCCGGGTGTCGCGGGCTCCGGCGGGGCACGGTGCGCTGGGCCGGGTGGTGCCCGCGTTGCTGAGCAGAAGAAATGCTTTTGTGCGTGTGTGGAGGCTGGGGACGGTTCACGGCCAGGTCAGGGCGCCGCATTCTTCCCGGGGCTGCGGCAGCGCGAGCCCGGCGGGCGGGCGGGGCGCGGGTCCTGGGAGGCAGGGCTGCAGCTGCTGTGTTTGGTTTCCCTTTGGCCCCGGGGATTTAGATAAAAGGGCTGCTTTTATTGATCGGGGAGATGGGGGAGGGAGGAGGCTCTAGAATTCGGCCTTTGCCTTTTTGTTTTTCTGAGCAAACATTTATTGAGCATTTACTGTGTGTCAGGCACCGTGCTAAATGCTTTTCATGTATTATCAGCTTCAGTCCTCCTGACAGCCCTGCTGGTAGAGTCTCCGTTCGGCTCTGGTGGAGACTAAAGCCCAGAAAGGTTAAGTAATCTGCCCAAAGTCACACAGCTTACAAATGGTAAAGAGCCTGGGTCCTGGAGACCCCTGTCACCTGGACCATTGTGATAGCCCCTGACTGCTCTCCTTTCTGCCCCACAGCCCCTCACCCACCTGCTCGTCTGCCACCAGCGTGGTCTCTCGAGAACTCAGCCCTGCTCTGCGTCTTTGGTGGCTCCCCTTTGCCGTAGCATAGAGTTCACCTGTGGCCTGAGCTGGGTGCGTCCTTCCCCCGGAGTCCCCCTGAGCCATGCCTTTCCTCCCTCACGCCTTGCCTTCCCTGGAACACCTGTGCCCCGGGCCTCCGGCCTGACTCTAAGCAAAGCCCAGAGGCCCCTCTCGAGGGAGCCACCCCCAAGTCACAGCTCAGCTGCCGGCTCTCTCTGGCCCCCACGGGCCCAGCCTTGGTCAGGCGGGGTTCCAGAGGGCAGGGGCTGTGGCTTGTCTTTCTGCTGCCCGCACAGGAGCGGGCACGCACTCCAACTTGCAGGGAAACACCCACCTTTGCCCCCTTCGTCCTTACGTCCAAGGCGCCTCACAGCCATGTTCTGCCCTGCATCCCGCCGGTCAGGACCATCCATGGCATGGGCCCCACCCCTAAGGGAGGGCCGGCTTAGTGGCCATTCCTGGCCTGATCATGAAGTCAAAGGAAGAAGAAATCAGCCGGTTATTTGAGATGAAGGCTCTGCCCTCTGGGCCAAGTGGGTGGGCTGCTGGGTTGAGGCAGGTGGATTAAAAGGAACCCAAGGGACCACCGTCCAGAAGGTGGAAGGGGGCTGGGTCCTGGGCTGCGTGGCTGGGGAGGGACACTGGGGCCACACAGGGGCACAGTAGGAGGGCAGGGGAGGGGCTGCTGGGAGCGCAGGTGCTACCTGGTCAACAGGAAACCAGGAGAGTGGGGATTATCCAAGCTGAGATCACAGAGACAGAAGCCATCGGATGCCACTTGCTGAAATGAATTAGGACCCCAGCTGGGTATTCAGGTTGCAAAAAAGTCTCAAAGAGGTATTACTGGGGGATCAGCGTCACCCACTCTAGTTAATGAGCTGATAATGCTTCCATGGAAACTCTTTCCGAGTCCTAAGGGGAAGCCTGTGTTATTTCCGTGGTGAAATCCTCCTGGGCCTCAGTTTCCCGTCTGTGGCATGAGGCCCCCGGCGTAGCAGCCCTCCTTTCAGTGGACGCCTCTCAGCGTCCCAGTGCCACCCAGGTGGTGTGTCCCAGGTGGACAGACTGCTGCACACCTGCGCTGTGGGCGGTGACGGGCTGCCTGAGCGTGGCCACCCCGGCCCCTCACTCTGAGCGAATGAGTCACTGCAAGGACAGGACGGAACGTGGCTCTCCTGCCTTGCTGCTGTGGGAAGGTCACAGTTCATTGACAGGTTACATCAATTCTGAGTTTTAATAAAGGTTTCTGGCTGAGGGGCTTCACCCTTAGGAAGTTGAGTCTTGCCATGGGAAGAGCTTAGCCTGCATTGAGGGCGCAGGTTGGTTCATTTAAATTTCTAGCAGGGTGGGAGTGGCTGGTATTGTCACTTGTAAGATGGAGCTGATGAGGCTCAGGGTAGGTGACATCTCGTGGCCACACAGGTGAGTGGCAGAGGTAGGTGGAAGTCAGGTGTGGCCTACTTGAGTGTTCGTGGCGTGGACTGCTCTCTGTTGGCCTCATCTCGGCACAGGCCGGGCTGTGACTAGTTCAACCTCTGTCCTCCTTGTCCCTCCCTGAGCACATGGACTGCAGAAGGCACCAGCCACGCTTCCCTGCGTCCAGCCCTCGTGGGGACTGGAAGATTGTGGCCAGGATGGCTCTTCTGTTCTTGGCCTGTGGTCTGCACATGTGACCAGCAGCCCTGCCCTCTCTGTGGGCATCACGCCTGCTCTGGAAAGCTCTCCCCGGGGCAGGCAGCTAGGGGCAGCCTTGCTTTGTTTCCCATCAGTTCCCGAGCTTGATGGGAAAATAGAAGAGCATGGTTGCCTGTGGTCACGGTGCTGGCTGGCAGGCGCACGCAGCTGACAGAGCACGCCCGAGGCGGTGTTGAGGACCGCTTTGCGGGAGGATGCCGGCAGGTCATCTGGAGCCGCGACCAGGGCCGTGGGGTGCTGCCCGCGGCGTGTGAACGTCAAGGGGCGGAATGCGAGTGTGGCTGGGAGCTCAGGCCTCGGTGGCAGACAGACTGTGCTGGCTCTGGACGCTGCTGCTCTCTCCTTGTGTGACCGTGAGCAAGTTGCTCAGGCTCAGTGCCTGTGCGATAGGGGCGATGATGATGATGATGATGATGGTGATGGTGATGATGATAGACTCAGCATGTAGGGCACGTGAGGCCGAGCAGGAGCCCTGGGTCCTGCAGAGCTCCCCTCAAGGCGGATGTGGTAGTGGGGTGATTATTAGCGCCCTGGCAGGAGCCTTCACCCCTACCCTGCAGGACAGGTTCCTCCCAGGGCGCCCGCCCTGCCCAGAGCCGCCTCTGCGCGGGAGACACATGGAGATCGTGTGAACGCCTCGGTGTCCCTTGTTCAATCAATCAGGCTAATCTGCCTGCCCCTCGATAAGGGGCGGGATCGGGTTTCAGGGAGATTTTCCCTGGATTACTTGTAGTAGCCGCTCAGTCTAGACAGCCCTCTCGGTTACAGGGGTGCAGACAAAGGCGAGAACGGGAGTGCCCGGCCACGAGGCGGCAGACCCCGCCGGACGCCTCCTCGCCCCGCCCCACACCCCCTCCCGAGGGGAGGGCGGGGAGCAGCCGGCCCACCGACCTGGGGACTCTGGTCAGCGTAGGCGAGGGCCTGACCCCGTAGCGTCCAGGCTGCGCGCCAGGGAGCGATGGTAGCACTCGTGGCTGCCATCCATGGAGCGCTCGCCCCGGCCGGGCGTGGCGGGGGGCCTGGCACGTGCTCTGTCCTGCTCAGCTCCTGTAGTGCTTGTGTGAGCTGGCCGCTTTTGTTGTGCCCATTTTAAAGATGGGCACAGATAGGCACAGGGAGGGGAAGCCCTACAGCTGGAAGGTGGGGGAACTGGGACCTTCGAATGGAGGCCTGTCCTTGGCACTACCCTGGGAGCCTGGGGCAGGGACTGGCTGGTGACAGAAGGGCTGCTCCAGTGCCGAGGGGACAGGCACAGGCAGGGAGGGGTGTGCTGACCCCTCATCTCTGGAGTGTTCTCGTGTGTTGCTCTTCCGCACACCTTTCCTGCCACAAGATGCCAGTGAGGAGGCTGTGGAGTGTCGTGCCGCGTGGCCTGTCTACACTCTCAGGTCTGGTGTCCCAGCCTGGTTTGGCCACTTCCTTGCTCTGTGCCCTGGACAAGTCACCTCTGGACATCAGTGTGCTCATCTGTAAAATGGGCGTGATGATTGCCCTGTCTGGCAGTGGAAGCACTGTGTGAGTCACTGGGGAGAACACATGTGACACACGCCGTTTGGAAACTGTGGCGTGCTGTGCCGATGCTGGTCACCAGTTCCTAGCATGCCGTCTGCCAGAGTTAGCCCCGAAGGAATGAGCATGAATAGCCCCCTTCAGAAACAGAATCGGTGAGTCTCGGCTGCTCCCCTCTGCATGTCCCCCACCCACCCCGACCCGGGGAGTGTGGGGAGCAGCTCTGGCGGCCAGCTGCTCTCGGTGGTCTCGCCCCAAGACCACAAGCGCCAGGGAGCTGCAGCTGTGGCCTCTCTCTGTCCAGCATTTGTGAAAGTGGGTGGGAGACACATCCCGGCCCTCACTGGCATCTTGGGGACAGGCAGGTGTGGCCCTTCCCTGTCAGAGACTGCTGCGTCCAGCGGGGCTGTCGCCGTGGCAGGGGCTGGAACGCAGGGCCCGCGCTTCTCAGGCTTTCAGAACCCAGGCTGGAGAAGAGCCCCGAGACACCCTTTGGGGGCCAGGGTGTGAACTCTGATCGTGTCTGTGTGTGCATGTGAGAGAGAGATGAGACAGAGACAGACAGACGCGGCTGTTGGTTCTCTGAGTCATCTATCTCGGGTTTGAGATGGGCTGATACGACGCCATGTTGCTGTCGTCCCCTGCTCTTCCCCCGCGCCCTCTGACGGAGTTAAAGACTCGGCTCAGGAGGAAGAGGTGTCTCTTATTTCGCGGATTCGCTTTACCAGAGCAGCAAACCCCCAAACCGTACGGGCGAAAAACGCTAACAGCAAAACCGGCAAGTTCAGGGGTCCCTGAGGCATCGCTCTTCTGCAGACGGCTCTGCCTCGCAGCCGCCTCCGCTCAGGCTCCGCGTCAGACGGCAGCCTTGTCCACGAGCCTGGGCGGGCGGCGGCTGACGCGGTTCCGCGTGCCCCTTCCCCTGCGCTACGCAGTTGTCCAGCCTCTACACCGCGCCCTGGAGATCAGAGGGGCGTAGCGAGGGCTGCGTGGGAGCGGGCGCCTATGTGGCAGGGGACACAGGAGAGGCATGAGGAGCTCATCGAGGTTTGAGTCTTAGTGACCCGAGTTCAAGGCCTGGGTCCACCATCTGCCAGCTGTGTGACTTGGGCAGCTCAGTTAACCTCTCTGAGCCTCTGCTTTCTCATCTGCGAAATGGGGAGAGCGACAGGGCGCAAGGCTGAGGCTGTTGTGAGGATGTGTCTGAGACGGCAGGCGTGACGGGCTGTGCGTGGTGGGGGGTGCCGTCCCCGGGGGCTGGCGCGGGAGCTGTCGGCAGACGCTGGCCAGGCCTTCACTGCGGGCTCTGCGGGTGTTTGACTTGCCCTGTGCAATTGGCTTTGGGGGCCTTGGCTCATTTCCATTTTTACAAATGCATTAAAAATGCCACTGGGCTCAGAACAAGTGCCAACGTAACCTAAGCGTGGCTTACTCTTTGTAACGGAGAGTCCCGACTCTGCGCCAAGCCACGCACGGCTGCTCCCAGCACGGTGAGCAGAATCATAATGAAATCAGCGTGCGTTCATGGACACTGACTGAGTTATTAGCATCTGTGGGTTTGATGAAGCCTAATCTTTTCCACGTTTAGCAAGCAAATGATGTCGGCAAAAGAGAGGAGGGAACTATGCCATGGGTGGAAACGGTGACATTCACTAGAGAAAAGGAAACAGAAGCCGCTTTGCCACCTCCTCTCTGTAGTGCCTTGAGTGCATTACTGGACAGCTCTGGGCCTCAGTTTTCTTAATCTGTCAAATGGGATAATTCTTGTTTTATCTGTCCACTGGGCTGGATGGAGATCACATGAAAGTGTGTACTGAGAAGATGTTAAGAAGCATCAAATGTTACACACTCGTATAGATCGTTATTGGTGGAAGAACTGGTGGTATATGGGTAATCACTGGCAACAGATGATTTGTAAAATTCTACAGTTAAATTTTAGGTTTCTGAAATCTATGACTGATTTACAGTGAGGACCCTGAGGCTCAGGGAAGCGAGATAGTTTGCCCAGAATCATACAGCTAATAAAAGGGGGCGTAGGGGCTTGAACCCCTGAAATCTGTTGTCTTTCAGTATTACCAATGAGCCAGTAACAGATATTTGACCTTTCTTCCCTCCCTCTCTCTTTCCTTTCTTCAGTCACGCCGTTGCAAAGCCACTGGGTTCTGGTGGTGGAATGAGATGCTTGGCCAATCCTGTCCCCGAAAAGCAATGAAAAGACTGGACAAAATTGTCAAACACCACCGCCTCGGGGCTCTGCAAACTGATCAGGGTCATACGTTTCTGGCAAGAATGTAAGATGTATAACCATTTTGCAAAACCGTTTGGTTTCTTAAAAACTTAAATTCACTGTCCAACCCGATATCCACTTTCAGCTATCTACCTGTACTGGTGTTGTAACGTGGTTGTAACGGATCACTACAGATTTACCGGCTTAAAACAACACAGATTTATTATCTTGCCGTTTTGGGGGTAGCTTGGAGTCCGCCAGGGTCTCGCCGGGCTGCAGTCAGGTGTCAGCGGGACTCTGCGTTCTTTTCTCCAGGCCTTAGGGAGGATCTGTTTGCGTGCCTGTCCCGGCTTCCAAAGGTTGCCGCGGTTCCTTGGCTCATGGCCTTCTTTATCTTCAAAGCCAGCAGCGTGGGCCGCGTCCTTCTCACGTTGTTTCCTCTGACATCCTCTTCTGTCTCTTCCACTTCTAAGGACCCTGCGATCAGACCGGGCCTGATCTGGGTTATCTCGCTTTCCGAAGGTCAGCTGATTAGCAGACTTCATTCCGTCCGCAACCTTAATTCCCCTTTGCTGTATAATATATTCACAGATTCTGGGGATTAGGACGTGGACGTGACATAAATAATCCAGGATGATCTTGCTTTTTTAAAGTCAGCTGATTAGCAATCTGGGAGCCCAGTGTTCTGCCTACCACGCTACTTAAGATGAGTGAAAATACGCGTCTACGCAAAGACTTGCACCTGAACGTTCATAGCAGCGTGATACATAATCGTCCTGAACTTGCAACAATGTAAATGCCCCTTAATTTGGTTAACGGATAAACAGAGTATGAAATATCCATAAAATGAAATACAAGGTGGCAATAAAAATGAAGGAATTACTGACATGTTACAACATGGATGAACTTCAAAAACTTTATGCTGAGTGAAATAAGTCATGTACAAAAAAGACATACTTCCCTTTATATGAAATTCGTAGAAGAGGCGGATGTAAAGAGAAAGAAAGCAGGTCAGGTTGCCCGGGGATGGCAGGTAGCTGCGGACAGACACCGGGCAGGGTGCTGGGGGTGACGGGGGCGTTCTAACGCTGAATTGTGGTGAAGGTTACACAACTCTGTAAATTTACTTGAAAATCATTGAATCATAATACACCTGAAGTGGGTTAATTTTATGGTAAATAATTTATAATTCACTGAAGCTATTTTAAAAAGAAAATCCCAACAGGGAGTAGACCCTGGCAGAGGCTGAAAGCCATATGAGGAAGGCGGCAGCCTGGTGGGCTGGAGAATTTGGTTACACACAGGGGGATGCACCAGATGAGTCAATACATGAAAGGTTCCAGAGGCCCGTTTTCTCTGTCGGAAAAGGGAGTTGTAGATATGGAAAGGGAAGGTAGAATGAACCCAGTGTTATGGAGGTATTGGTGTATACTCATGATTTTCAATATAGATAAATACAGAAATAGGCATGGATGTAAATGTGTGATATAGACACACAGTTGTATGTCACTTAACCACGGACACGTTTTGAGAAATGTGTTGTTAAGCAATTTCATCGTTGTTTGAACGTCAGAGAGGGTACTTGCGCAAACCTAGATGGTGTAGCCTACTGCACACCTGGGCTACGTGGCGTCGCCATTGCCCGAGGCTACGCACCTGTGCAGCATGTTCGTGTGCTGAACGCCGTAGGCAGCTGAACACAAAGGCAAGTATCTGTGTATCTAAGCACAGAAAAGGTGTAATAAAAATATGGTCTTATAATCTTATGAGACCACTGTCATATCTGTGATCCACCATTGACAAAAACAGCATCATTCAACACGTGACTGTGCACACATGTATACATACAGGCACGGGAACATTTCTGAGCTCTTTCTGCTGGGAGCGCCTAGAAACAATGATACTTACACAGCGCTGGTTGCTGTTTGCTATGTGACAACGATTTCCGATGCCATCTTCCTCTGAGGGGACCAGGACTCCTTGGAGAAATGGCTGATTCCAGGGCTGGGATGGGGAAAGTGCAAGATGAGCCTGGAGCATCTCTTTATGTCAGAAAGGAAGGAAGTGCCCAAAGAGGGACGCAGACATGTCAAAAGGACACGGAAACAGCTCGAATGGGCTCCCACTGCCCAATCTGAGACATTTGAGGAGCAAAATATACAATGATAGCAGTGAATTAAAACCCATTAGATGGTAATGCACGAGCTCACACTGGTGTAAGCAAGTGAGGAAGAGGAAGCTCCTCCCCGTGGTGGAATGCCAGCTGACCAGTGTGGAAGGAGCGGTGGGGCTAGAAAGGTCTCCGTTCGGCAGTCACTGTGCTGATGGTTAACTCAGGAAAGCTTGATTAATTGCAATTGTTAGAAGCTAAAAATACATACGTGCATATTTGCGTGCTGCAACGTGCCAGGCTCTATTCCGGGATACAACTCAGAGCCTACTCACGTATGTGACACTGTTTGTCCTTGCCCTGCATGGCGGCAGGACTCATTTTTAAAGTGTTCTTCTCATCTGGTTGGACAGTCCTGCGTGTCTTTGCTCGTGGGTGGCAGCTGCCACTCTTGCTGGTGCTGGTCCTCCACCTGCAGGTGGTCCCACTAGCCGTCCGTACTAGCGAGGCAGCCGCGTGGACGGGCTTGCCTGGGGCAGCGTCGCTGGCTCTGAGGGAGTTGCTCTGGGAGAAGGGGAAGGAGCTTTCTGGGCGTGGGAGCCGTGGCAACTCTTTTGGCTGTTCAGAGGCCTCGTGGCCTGTTTATTGGTTCCTAAAACATCCTGAAGAGGTCAGATGGCCTGAGAGTTGCATTCCGTGTTGTAAACTGACCGCATCTGGTTTGGGGGGACAGCCAGTTTCTTTGCTTAGAGCAGTTTCTTCTGCAGTGGAATTCACATTGGTGTGAGCGTCGGCACCCTCTGGCCACACCGGAGCCCAGAGGCTGCCAAGTGTTCCTGGATTGGCGAGGCCACCTGCAGAGCGAACTGTCCACAGACGGCCACTTGTGAGGTGACTGCAGAGGTGCCAGCCATACAAACACCTGCCAGGTGGTTCTCAGAATCAGCAAACCCCTGGTTGTCACCGAGCGGAGTAATTGCTGCGGCCACACCTCCAGGCCAGTGGCTCCTGCTCAGGACAAAAAATGCTGTTTCTTCACTGGCCAGTCCGCACATCCCACAGACCTCGTCTGCATGCGGGCTGGGCCACTGTGCCGCCTGCAGCTGTGTCTGTCCTTCCCGCCCAGGGCCTGGGAGGAAGATAGTTGTGGGAAGAGAGTCCCCAGACAGCTGCTGTGCGTGGAGACCACATTGCCAGCGACACCTCTGGGCTTAGGGGATGTGGGACATGACACATGGCCCCGGGCTCTGGGAAGCCGTCCCAGGAAGTTTGGTCCACCACTTACAAATAGACGTTCATCATCCCGGAGCTGGAAATTTGGTTTCTGGACTGATTTTTATGTGCTATTGATGTTGGCCACTCTCCTCAGAAAACCATGGTCAGCGGGGAGTAAGAGGGAGATTATGCTGCGTCCCCTCCGAGACGGTTATTCCCAGACAGATGAGCGGCTCTGGGGACTTTTCAGTTGGGGTCAGGGATAGCCATTCTTGGCAGGGCTTGGTTTAGGTTTGGGCTGGGTGCTGTCCTGGGACGCTAGTGGGGTGTGCAGTGCCAGGACCAGCCAGGACCAGTGGGGTGTGCAGTGCCGGCAGCCAGCTTGCGTCATCAGAGGGTGGTTTCTTCCAAGGCACAGCTGTCACGCGCCAAGGAGGGTGTGCTTGTGTGGCCCGTGCGCCGGGGCCTTTAGGGCTCTCCTTGCCCGCATGCGGCCTGTCACGTGGCTTCGGGAAGCACCTGCTCTCTGCGTGCCCACCTGCACTGGGCCCAGGAACATTCAGCCCTCTGTGACAGGGACACAGGCTGGGAGTGGGTGCTCTGGCCCCGTTTCTCATGTCTGCCAAGAAAACGAGACAACATATGCAAACATCTCCCCTCTCCCATTTTGAACCCACCATCCTCACCTGTTATTGAAGGGGCCCGATTAGAGACCCTCCATGGTTTCCTCCAGATAACATGATGCCTGCAAAGCCACCTGCCTCGCAGCTCCCAACAAAGGGTGCAGTGGCTGTCCCCATAGGTAGCCCCATAGGCAGCGAGCTCATGTGGGGCAGGGAGCAGATTTCATTTCCCCTGGCATCTGTTAAGATCTTCTCTTTGTATCTATCTATCTATCTATCTATTTTTAGAGACAGGGTCTTGTTTTGTTGCTCAAGCTGGAGCACAGTACATAGCTCACTACAGCCTCCATTCCTGGGCTCAAGTGATCCTCCCACCTCAGCCTCCCGAGAAGCTGGGACTTCAGGCATATACCATCATGCCTGGCTAACTTTTTTCTTTTGTAGAGGTGGGTCTCACTATATTGTCCAGGCTGGTCTCAAGCTCCTGGGCTCAAGCGATTCTCCCACCTTGGCCTCACAAAGAGCCAGGATTATAGGTGCGAGCCACCACGTCCGGCCCTGTTTGTCTCTGGAGTTGTACAGTGTACACACTGTCACTACCCTGTGTCTAAGTGTGACTTTATTTATCCTACTTGGGACTTGCTGGCTTCTTAAATCTGGGAGTTAACACCTTTTACCAATTCTGGAAAGGTATCTGCCATTATCTCTTTAAATATTTCTTCTCCCCCATTCTGTTATCTTCCAGGAAATGGAAATCTGATGAGATATGTAATAAACTTTCTCGGTCTGTCTTCCATTAAGTTTTTGAGAGAGATACTTACAGCAGAAGCAGTTACTTTTTGCTCACAGATCTGTGGGTTGGCTCTGGTGGCTCTGATCCTCGTGGCTCCCCTTCCAGGACCCAGCAGTTACCTGGGTGAATTCTCAGGCCTCGCGGGGCCAAGACAGATCGCAGGAGAACATTTAACCTCGGCACACATCACATCCACTCACATTCCACTGGTCAAAGGGAGTCACACTGCAAAGCCCCAGATAAGTGGGGCGGGGAGTCTGTTTCATCCTGGAGGGAGTTGGGACAATAATGCAATCTTCCCTAGTCTGTCCTCTTGATCACAAATGATTCGTTTCCCTCAAGCAAAACATACTAACCCTCTCCAAAACAGTCCAGAAATCTCATCCAGCCACAGCACCAAGCCCAGAGTCTGGTCGTCTACAGCAGTTCCTACTGGCCCAGGGGCCTATGAAATAAAGGGACAGCCCATTCACCACCCGCCCCCAACAATATACAACTGAAGAATTGGGACAAAGTAACCATAATTATCCTTCCCATCTGCAAAAGGGAAGACCCAGCTACTCGGAAGGCTGAGGGAGGAGGATCGCTTGAGCCATCAGGAGGTCACAGCACTCTAGCCTGGGCAACAGAGTGAGACCCTGTCTCAAAAAAAAGGGGCGGGGGTGGGGGAAGAATGGAAGGCACAAAGCAGTGGTTCATAGCAGGTTGTTCCTTCCGGGGGAAAAAAAGTTGTGAAATCCTTCTACCCTGGGGTTAGGGAGTATTCCTTGAGGAGGTCCTGTTTCTGCTGTTCTCCCTGGCTCTGGTTTCACCCTCTAAGAGTTCCTTCCTTTCCATCATCTTCTCGCCTACTTTCGAAGAAAACATTAGCCCTCCTTAGAGTGGCTGAGTAACTCTCCGCCTACCCCCTGCCCGTAGGGAGCTGGGGTCCAAGGACTCCTTTTGTGAGTTGGTTAATTAGTTCCATTTCATGAGGCACTACAAGAAAGAAACAGGCTCCGGAAAGAACTGGCCAGTTTGCAAACAGAATGGAGAGAGTCCTGAAGTCCTTGGACTTTCAGAGTTGCAAAATGGAACAGTTTCCTCACCAAATTAAGGGTGAGGCCATTAAGATAAAGATAAATTAAAGCACAGCCATTAAGACATTGTGTCAGAACAGAAATCAAATTACCGACGTGGCCGTCACACATTTGTTAAGACCTTAAAACCTCTGAGTGGATTAAGGTCATGCCTGGTAGATCCATTGAACAGGACAGATTGGTTCCCAGGGAAGCCTGGTGAACTCAGGGTACCTGTAATTAAGTGGGGACAGCACGAGAGCCAGAGAGCAAGAGCGCATACCTGTGGGTGCCTCTGAAGGACCGTGGGTCTGGCTTCTGGCCTGTGGAGTCGGGCATGGCCGATCATGGCAGTGGGACGGTCACGGCTGCGGGGCTTGTGGAGCCGTTAGCACTGTGGATTTCCACACCTGCTGTTTTTGTTTCTTCGTTTAGCTGAGTCCTACATTTGAAGCTATGTTTGTTGTGTCCTGTCTAGCACTTCCAGCTGTTTGTGATGGGACAGTGGCCTGCCCAGTGCCAGGAGCAGGTGTCCTCTCCACGGCACCGACCCCACCGGTCCCGGCACACGGGAGGCGCAGTTTCTCCAGAAGCCTCAGGACAGAGCCTGGCTCAGCCCCGGGGCTTCCAAAGGAAGGACAGACCCAGTTTCTCTTACGGGGGCTATTGTCAGAGGAAGGACAGGCTTAGGATGTACGGACACAGGAGGCGGAAGAGGAAGTACTCACCGTGCATTTATTGAGCACTTACTGTGTGCAAGATCCTGTGTCAGTTATCTGTTTGTATAATCTGGCCCCATAGCAGCCTTTTGCAGCGTGTTTACAAATGAGGAAACTGAGTCTCAGAAAAGGCAAGTGATGTAGCCAAGGTCACACATCTAGTAGGCGGCTGAGGTGAGAAGCCAGGTCTGCCCAGCTCTGAAGTCCACCCCCCTTCACCGTCCTGTGCGTCTACAGAAAACAAGGCGAGGCTGGGCCAAGGTGGCTGTGCGTCTGGGCGCGGGTGTGTGCAGGCTGGCCGTGGCATCGACCGGTGGTGGGTTGGGGACAGTTCCCCCCCTTCCCTTTGCATGACGGTTGCGGACATTTGAATGATACGGTGAAGTGAATCATTTAAAACAGGGGCATGGGGTGCAGCACGCATAGGCAGAGGGCTGCATGGAGCGGGTAGGGTTGGGGGGGGTGGTGCCAAGGCATCGTTGTCTTCAAAGTTGGTGTCTGGAGCCCGGGTGCTGGCAGCGCGGATGCTCCAGGCTGGCAGACAGGTGTGTGTGAGCGGCGTGGCTGGCAGCCTGTGCTCCCCACCTCTGCAGGCGCACCCGCTGCAGCAAGGGCTTACTGGGGCCCCACAGGAGGGCTTGGGCTGTCCACACCAGCCCTGTCCCCGGCAGCTTCTGCCTCCTAGACTGGAGCTTGACCTGCTGGCCAGGGTGAGCACCCTTGTCTGGCGTGTGAAGAGCCGACGGAGAAAGCAGAGAGACTGGGGGCCGGGGAGGGAGCCCCAGGGCAGGTGGAGATGGGGACACCCTGTCCTGTCATGCCTCCCCCACCCCCTTCAGTGCAGACGGGGCAGAGGGAGGGCCCACGTGTCTTCTCAAGAGGGACCCTTTCATGTGTCGGTGCTCACCCCGTGTACTTTCTAGAAGGTATTGTCAGGCCTCTGGTGCCACCCATGCCCCTGCTCATCTGGGACAGGGCACCTCAAAATGCAAACGAAAGATGTCCCTAGCAGTGACTATGCAACAAGTCTATACCGTGTGGCAGGCCCCGTGCTAAACTCTTGTGATTTAAAAATAAAACAAGGGCCACCGCCCACCACACTGAGAGCTGACTGTTCCCTGCTCTGCCATCCTCACTGAGGCCACAGGGGACCACTGACATCCCCATTCCCAGCGGAGGAAACTGCATCCCAGAGCGCTCGAGTCCAGTGCCCACAGGGACACAGGACACAGCGGCGGAAGCGGGAGTGGAACCCGGCGTGTGGCTTTCAGAGCAGTGTCTGTGTTGCCAGCACGTGTGGCCAGCCAGCGCGCTGCTGTGCCCGCTGGGAGCTTCACAGCATGGGCTCGAGGGGGCTGCCCTCACCTGCCTCCTGGGCCACCTGTGTCTCTATGCCACCCGCCATGAATTTGTAGTGTCAAGAATGGACTCAAAAAGCAAGAGACTGGAGCCCATGTTGAGCTGTCTCAAGCGGGTGCTGTTGGAGATGGGGCGGGGCGCACGTGGGAGACACGGGTGAGCCGGGGAGGGCCCGGTCCTGGTCCCGGCAGAGGGAAGCGCCTGCCTGGCCCTGGCCGGCCCCGCCACGGGAGAGGGGCTCTGTGCTCCCGTGTCCAGCAGGTCCCCTCACTGTCATGTTCGTCCTCAGGCGGGTGACGCTGAAGAACGGGCAGTTTGTCGGGAAAGCATCATGTCATCTGCTGGAGTTCCTTCCCTCCCAGAGCACCCCCAGGCCTCTTTGCAGCTTAGAAAAACAGATCCACTCCTTATCCAAAGAGGAATTCAGTGCAGACAGTCGCCAGGGGATCTGGGCATTGCAGGGCGTTTATAAAAGAAGGTGAGGCAAGGAGAGAAGGGCAGGCCAGACAGGGACAGCTGCCTCTCGGCACTGACCGGAGACTGGGACTGGCTGTGGAGCAGCTCCCTGTGCACCCTGGGCCTCAGTTTCCCCATCTGCCAGCCAGATGTTCTCCAGGGATCCATCATTTCTGACTGGTCGATTGCAGGCTGGAATATCATCCCAGTCCTAGCTTTATACTCGGACACTGGGGAGCTCTTGACCATTCAGAAACAAGGAGGAACTATTTCGTGAGCTATCCCTGAACATTCAGCTAGAAAGTAAGAATTCCACAAAGGTGGTGATCAGACAGTCTTCAGAATGTGCAAAGAGATCTCGATTTCCCGGACAATTCCAGACCAGGATGTGGCCAAGAGACAGCTCTGTGGGGGTGGTGGGTAGTGAGGTGGCCATGACCTCTGCCTGGAATGCCCCCCTGCCCACCCACCCTGAGTTACCCAGCCAGTCGGAGACCTCCTGGCGGCCTGTCCCCTCAGGAACTGTGTCCAGTTAACTGGCCTTGGAGTAAGGGTTTGATCTTGCACAGCAGATAAGCAATCGGCCCCGCGCACCAGACTGCTCCCGTACGCACTGAAAACATCATGGTGCCACCTCTACCGCCCCCACCACTGCCAACTCACAGTAAGAAACAGCACTGGGCCGGGCGCGGTGGCTCATGCCTGTAATCCTAGCACTCTGGGAGGCCGAGGCGGGAGGATTGCTCAAGGTCAGGAGTTCGAGACCAGCCTGAGCAAGAAAGAGCGAGACCCTGTCTCTACTAAAAATAGAAAGAAATTAATTGGCCAACTAAAAATATATAGAAAAAATTAGGCGGGCACGGTGGTGCATGCCTGTGGTCCCAGCTACTTGGGAGGCTGAGGCAGAAAGATTGCTTGAGCCCAGGAGTTTGAGGTTGCTGTGAGCTAGGCTGATGCCACGGCACTCTAGCCCGGGCAACAGACTGAGACTCTCAAAAAAGAAACAGCACTAAACCATGATGCTGAAATTAAAATAATTGCTTTGGAGACCTGATGATTTGCAAAATTCTAGGCAAGTTTATCAACACTAAGCTTTTCTCTCTTATCGGGGGCCTGCTTTGCTCTCAAGCCGGGAGTGTTTCGCACTATAGCCCCTAAGGCTGTGGGCGCTGGGGTCTGAGAGAACTGGGATCCAAACCCAGTTCTGTCTCTTTCTTCCCATGTGACCTTGGGTAAGTCATTTAACCTTCTAAGCCTCAATTCCCTCCTTCCCCGAAAGGGGAAAATGGTGTTCTCCTCACTGAGTTGTTAGAGCTTTCATCTACCATTTACTGAGTACTTACTGTATGCCAGGCACACACACTGTGCCACTAATCTTTGCAACAATCTCATGGTGTGTGTGTGTCGGGTCATTATTGTTGCTGTTTTATAGGTAAGTTACAGACTCAGAGAAGCTGAGTGACGCCCCCAAGATCACAGTTAGTAAGTGGCAGAGCTGGAACTTGAACCCAGGAACTGACTGTAATGTCCCCTTTCTGAACCACTGAGCTAATGCCCACCAAGTGCCCAATATGGCCCGATCTGTGGTGGCTGCCGTTGGCATGGTTCGTCTGCGCCTGGCACACGGGAGGTGCTTGGTACGACCGAGCGGGTGGAGAGCTGTGCGCAGGTGTCCGTAAACCCAGCCCTGGGAGTGTGCTGCGTCTCAGGCATAAAACTCTGGTCCCCTTGGCCTTGGTGGGACGGCAGGCAGGCAGATGGCATCCTTGGGGATGGTTCCAGGGCAAGGTGGGGCAGGAGATGCCCTCGGGGTGCCCCAGCAGGCATCGCTCTCTTCCTCCTGGGCAGGCAGGCCCCTCTGGGGTTTGAGCCCGGGTCCTGGATCCTGGAGGCGGGCACAGCGTTGCTTAGCCTCAAGGGGTAAGTTCAAAGCAAAAAGGAAGCCCTCTTAAAAACGAAGGGCGGCGTGAGCATCGGGGCCAAAGGAGGATGGTTGAGAATTCCTAGTAAAACTTTACAGCTTCCGCGTTTCCCCTCCTCTCAATCTTCCCATGGAAGCGTGCGTCTGGGGGGCCGTCGCGGCTGAGTGAGGATGGGAGCCCCCATTAGCCCAGCCAGGGGGGCACTTTCCGGCTTCATTAGCGCCCGGCCGTGGCCCGGGCGGATGGGCGGCCTGCAAACTGGGGGCCACGCTCCAGGCCTGCGGGTGAGGAGCAGCCGCCACGGGTGCCCACGGGAGCCCGATGGCCCCGCCACCGCCCTCCAGCCCTGCTGGACCGCAAGTGGGCAGAGGAAGCTCAGCCGTTGTCCCTTTTACGCGTATTGACTCAGTGGAGTGCAAACATGTTAAAAGTTCACTTTCTCCTTTATAGGAGTCTATAAAAAGGCTCTTAAACTGGAGCCCTAGGGCTTCAGCGAGACAAACGTGGGACCAGGCGCGGGGGGTGCAGAGCTGCCCTCCGCCCTCGGCAGGGAGGCGCGAGCCGGTTCAGGTGCCGCTTCTTCGGCCTGGGGACTCGGAGCCTGGGCTCAGCCGCAGGAGCTCAGCAGACTCATGCCCGGGCAGCGGGGTGAGGGCAGCTGGCTGTGGGGCTGCCAGCAGGTGGTTTCTGGTGAGTCCCTGTGGGAGGCCGGCCTGCGTGGCCCTTGTCGGTGTGTGAGCGAGAGTTCCCCTTGTCCAGGAACGCTTCCCTGGCCTGCCGGGGTGCCTGAGACTCCGGGTTTCTAAACAAGCAGGTGTCCAGCCAAGCAAGCTCAGCAGTGATTCCGCCTGGTGCCTTGAGTCCTGCGATGGCCTGTGGGTGAGGGAGAGGACGGTGCGCCCAGGAGGGAGAGCCGGGTACCTGGAGTTGTACCTCTGGTGCCCTCGTTTGTCTTTGTTTGACCTTTGGAGCCACGGAGCCATAGTGTGCCTCGCCCATGGCCAGCACCCCTTGTAAAGGCCTGAGTGAGAGGCGACGGGCCTCGTGGGCGAGCCCCAGGAGGCAGGCTGGGGCTGTGGGGAGCTGCGTCTGCGTGCTAAGCCTCAGTTTCTGCTCCTGTCAAGCTGGGGGAAGGCCAGGCTCTGCCTGCCAGTCTCAGGGCTGTCCCGAGAATACGGTGACAGGGAGGAGCTTGGAGTTGGCAAGATGGGAGTTCTGTGGCCCAACGGGACCTGCTCTGTAGACAGCTGCTGCAGGGCGGCCAGGTGACATGGCCTGTGTTGAGAGCGGTGCCTAACGTTCGTTAGTTCAACGCACAGCTAACGGGCAGCAAGTGAATGGAGGTGCAGGGCTCACTCTCAGAGCCCGGCCGTGGTCACCCCGTCCCGCTCTCTGTGCCTTGGTGTGTCTGACACCTTGGCTTTGAGCAGAAGCGCGTGGGCTGTTGCTACTCACAGGGTCTTGCATCTGACACTTGCTGTCCCTTGCAGCTCTATGACCTGACCCTGCAGGCAGTTGTGGCCCGGAAGGGGTTTGGCAACACAGCTGGGGCCTTAGTCCACCCTCCTTCAGCGGTACCGGCCCCCGGTGGGCTGGAGCTGGGCAGCGAGCAGGTTCCTCCGGGAGCTGGGGTGGCTGGTGGGGCCAGGGCAGCCCCACTGGTCAGGGGTGGCCCTCCACAGGCCTGTCCCGGGCAGGAAATTCTACACCAAAGACCTGAGTGGCCCTCGGCCCAGGTTCAGACACGTCTGAGCTTTCCTGAGAGGAAGAGACGCGCAGACACCTGTGGAAAGGACGACAACCCATGTGTGTGTGAACCTGTTCAAAGCACAGGGAGGCGGGCAGGTTCCGCAGCTTGGGGGCAGGCGGCTGGGGAGTCAGAGCTGGTTTTGCCACACCCCCTTGCGGGGCTTGCTCAGCCTGAGTCTGCAAACTAGAGATATGTCACTAGTGGTGAGGGATTTTGTGGGGGGTTGATGCAATGATGCATGTCAGACACCCAGCGTCGTGCCTGGAACCTAGAAACGTTCCACACGTGGGTATCTCTCATCCACGGTCACGATTATCTGTCTTGAGCATCCTCAGCAGCACGGAACCATTTGCTCGTGGAAATGCCCTGGCTGTGGTTTTTGCTCCATACCTGAATCAAATGGTATGGAAAGCTTGGGGTGTCACTCTGAAGGGCTCCGTGGACTCGGTGCTCCAGAACGGAGCCACCCAGTACGATTTTCTGCAACCCTGGAGATGTTCTGTAGTCCCGGCTGTCCAGTGTGGTAGCCACTAGCCACGTGTGGACAACAGTGCTTGAAATGTAGCAGGTGTGCATGAGGAACTGAATTATTAATTTTAGTTGATTTTAATGAGTCTACATAGCTACATGCGACTCCTGCCTACTGCAGTTCTAGAATGTTCCTTCCAAATTGGACGTTACCCAGCTCCTCTCTGAGCCATGGCAGCACCACGTGGAGAGGGGCTTGCCGGTGTCTTCAGCACCCTCAGCTGCAGGCGGTTATGGGGGCTCCCAAGGGGTGGCTCCCAACACCACAAGAGCGTGGATTCCAGCTCTGGCAGGTACACAGTGATAGAGACAGTTCCCATTTACTAAGTATTTATGGCCAACACTGCGCTTCTATTTTACAGAAGAGGAGACCACGCCCTGAAGAGGCAAGGTGACTTGCCCCCAGATCCCGTGGCCGTGGCCGACCTCTTCATGCCCCTGCCAGATGCTCAGACCACGGAAGGACGGGCCAGCCAGGTTGAGGGAGAGCCACGGTGCAGGGGCGGAAGGTCCCCGGTGCAGAGCGGTGCTTACCCCGCCTGCGCTTGTCTCTGCCGGTCCCCCTCCACAGGGCTTCCTGGGCTGTGAGACACCTGCCCCTCTGTCCTGTCGTCTGGTGGAGTGGCCGGGACAGTGAGTAGCTTCCCATTTTATAGCTGTGGGGTATGGAGGTCCAAGGGATGGAGCCACCTGCCCAAGATCCCACAGGGAGGTGACCAGTCTGCCGGGATGGGCTTTGACCCTGAGCCCACTTCTCCCACTACTCCAGTCCCCCAAGCCTTGCTTTGACTTCTGGCCACGTGCGGAGTGGACAGGCCACGCCCACGGGGCGCATCCCCATGACCCGGATTCTAGAAGTGCCATCCTCAGGAGCTGGGCGGGGCCCGGAGTGGGGTGGTCCTGCCCAGGGGGCGGGGTGTGCGGCCGGGGGGGCTGACAGCCTTAATAGGCACATTGTCCCCGAGTGCTGCCGCCCGGCCACTTCCTCACTCGCGACGAGCTGGATGAGCTCATGTCTGCGGCTGCGGCACACGGGCGGCCGGGCGGCTGCAGGGAGGCCCGGCGGCCGCGGAGCCCGCGCGGGCTGGGGCCGGCGGGGTCGTGAAGCGGAACCTTGTAATGAGCGACGCCGGCTGGATTTATGGGGCTGCGCACGTGCGCCCGGCCTTCCTGCGAGGGCCTCCGCACGGGGACAAAAACAAGCGCTGGCCGAGTGGCGCGACGGAGTCTTAACAAGAGCCCACTAATTACGGGAAGGCCCCGGCAGGGACCCCAGCCTGGGGAGGAGCGGAGCTGGGGGCCGTTTCCCGTGTCACTCTGGCCTCTGCCGGGGTCCTCCGGCTCCGCCCGGGAGGCCCGAGAGGAAGCGCAGACACTCAGGGCCCGGGCCCGCGGACCTCCGCTCCCACGCTCGGGAGCTCTGCCGCCTGGACGAGGTGCTTGCAAGTCCTCTCCTCACCTCTTTGTCTGTAAAATGGGACAACAGTCTTGTCAAGGCCAGGGGAGGCAGGGTGCCAGAGTGAGCAAGCATCATCTGCAGAGTTACTCGTTCCTGGCTGATCCTGGTTCCGCCAGGGTCCTGCTGTGGGGCCTGGGCAAGTCACTTCAGCTCTCTGATTCAAGCCCCCTTACCTAGAAAGCAGGGCAGTGATGCTCGCTTTGCAGGCCTGTTAGGAGGATTTGACGAAATGACACTCGTAGGCTCCTTGGCCTGCACAGCACTCACCCCACTGCTACTTCCCAGCGTGGGTCATGTGTCCTGTGGTTATTGTTGCTTTTGTACCTGAACAGAGGTGGCAGGTGCCTCTGAGTCTCACGAAGGGATGCTTTTGCCCCTGTGCTGTGGTGGTCTGGGCAGTAGAGAGCTGGACACGTGTCCCATCGGGCATGTGGGGACTCACAGGGCCACTCTTCCTGCACTTGTGACCACAGGCCTCTCTTCTGCCGTGGGAGCCCAGCACCACCCAGACCCAGGCGTGGCCTGAGCTGGCAGCACGACCGAGTCCTTCTGTGTCCGGCTGGGCTGTGAGAAGCAGCTTCCTGACTCAAGCTTGTGTGTAGGGTTGCTAGGACATGCTACTGGTGGCCCAACGAGGACATACATCCTCTGGCCAATACCCGGGCCTGAAAACTGTGTCCACCAAGCTGACTGGTACCCGGGCAAGGACTCTCTGCTGCCACCGTTCACACACAAGTGGCTTCTGCAGACATTTCTCACTGTTTTCCCTATTTATCGATACTATGGATTTAGCGTCTAGCCAGAAAGGTCCCATGTCCACTCCTGTTTCAAATGAGGAGCCAGGGAAAGTGGAAGCCACAGACACCATGAGACTCAGGCTGTGGTTCGCAGTGTGGCGAGAGGGGCCGAGTGGGACCTAGTGCCAACGTCAGACCCTACTCTGAAGCCACCATGTGTGGTCCAGTGTCTTGGGTCACCCCTGGCTGCTACCTGACTTCTGTGGGGTGGAGTGTCAGGAATGTCCTCAGAAAAGCTCCCCCCACCTCCCCTCTGTCTCCTTCGGGTCAGGCCCTCTGCCTGCTGCCTGGCCTTTGAGTCCTGGCAATGATCCGTGTGGCACCAGGAGACAGCCCCCACCCAACTGGGGCCCTCTGGGCAAGGCACGAGGGCGTAGCAGGTGCAAGGCCCCTGGTCCCTGCCGCTTTGGAGGGTGGGCTCTCCTTTGCTCGCTCACCACGGCTTGGCCTGGAGGGCTCAGGGAAGGTGTACATGAACAGTACTCGGTGTCTGATGAGGGTGACGGCCCTGTAGACACAGGATGGTTGGCCCCAGTGGGCACGGTGCTGTGGCTGGTGCATGTGCAGGGTGCACCGGGACCACCTTGCCCAGACAGTGTGGTCAGGGAAGGCTTCCTGGAGGAGGCGTGGGGAACGTCTAAGCGCAGAGACCTGCAAGGTTGAGCAGGACTACAAATAAGTGGCAACGGCAGCGTGTTCTGGTGAGGAACTGGCACGTGCAAAGGCCTGAAAGCAGGATACGAGTGGCCCTGCAGGGTAAGTCCGGCTGGGGAGAGTGCAGGGCGGGGGGAGGTGGGAGAGGGGACTATCCCTTCTCCATTCCCAGGACTGTTAGGGTGGCGGGAGGCAGCTTCTGCACTTCCGTGTGCCTCAGTTTCCTTAGCTATGAAATGGGGACGCCAATGGCACTACCTCATGCTGTGGTGCGGGGAAACCGGGGTGCGCACGTGTGTCTGTGCCGTGCAGGGCTGAGTGGAGGTTGGGGGGCTGCCCGTGAGAAGCCCCAGGGTGACTGGGGACGCACATGAAGGCGGGGTCCCTGGAAAGAGGCGTCCCCCAGGTGTGACCTCAGGGAAGCTGTCCGCGTCCTCCCGTTGCTGGCACTTGCCCACGCTTCCGTCCTGGGGGGGCCGTGGGCGCTTGCGCTCCGAGCTCAGAGAAAGTTCGCTGAAGCTGTCCCGCTGCTGCTGAGGCGGTGCTTCCCTCTGCAGGACGTGGCCGCAGGGCCGCGTGTATCTTCTCCCGGGGCGTAGAAGCCTCTCAGGGTGGGGACCCGTAGCCCCCGGGTTTCAATTATGCACCCGGGCCAGGCCGAGCACCGTTTGACTGACAGCTCATTACCCCGCTGCCATTTTGGGGCGGTGGAATTTAATCTCCCAGATGGGAAGCGAATCAATTTGCCCATCCGCCGCAGCTGAGCCTGCTTGAACCCCGCTCTAATTTATTCTCGTAAGCTTAGGAAGGCTTGTCGTTTCCAGGCCCCGCAGTATCAGGTTGCGCGGCCCGTCTGGCCGGGGAGCACGCGTGCCCGGAGGGTCGCGCTCGGGGTGAGCCGCGGTGGTCGGCAGGGCCGCGCGGCGGCCGTGTCGGGGAAGCCGGGGCTGCCACCCGGCACAGGCCCGAGGACGGGACGGCTGTGCGTGGGGATGTGGCGTGCTGAGACACGATGTCGCGGGGTGGACGTGGCCTGCCCGAGGGCTCAGGGCAGCAGGGGACTCCGACCCGCTCGCCCGTGTCCTGGGGCCGAGCTACTCCGCACAGCGAGTAGCCGTTGCTCGGGCTTCGGGGATTTGAACGGAACATTTCGAGGGTGGTGTTCTGGGACTTCGAGCTTTTTGCCCTCACCAAAGTGCAGTTACAAACCGGAAGCCCAGGCGGTCCTTTAACCTGTGACATTGGGACCGTTTTGCAACTCTGCCCAGCAGGGCAGCCGGGGAGCTGCACGCGCCCGCTGGGTGTGGGTCACTGTGGTGCGGGGCTGGGAGTCCCTCAGCAGACCGGGGCAGCCCGGTGCCCTGCTCTAAATCCTCTGAGGGGCCGTTAGCAAAAGACCTGCGCACAGGTCCGGTCGTTTCGTGGGCAGCACGGGCCCCGGAGGGCCTCCTGAGGAGATTCCGGCGGCTTTCTGCTCGAGGTCAAAGGATGCTCGTCTGCAAGGGCCTCGGTTCCGCGCTCTGCCGGCACGGAGGACGCTACGTGCACCGAGTGAGTGTGCGCGGGCGTGGGGGTCCCGGGCGGGTGGGGAGGGGAGCCCGGGGACAGTGCTTCCTGTGCAGCGAGCTTTCCGAGATGCTCTCGCTGCCCGCGTTTGGGAGAGCAGCGAGCCGGGTTGGTTTCCAGGGGTCAGGGAAAGGCCAGTCTGTTTACACACCTTTGCCAGGAGCTCGGAGGGCGGGGACGGCCGAGGATTAATGAGCGGGGTTATTGCCTCGCCTGTCAGGAGGCTCCTGTGATATTGTTTTGGTATCAGGGCAAACACAACAGTTTAGGTTATAAATAGAAGAAAAGCCAAAGAAAAGGTGGCCGCACCCCTTGCCATTGAGATTTCCCTTTCTTCTCATTCAGGCATGGGCCCCAGGGACCCCTCCCCACCCCAGCGCCTTCAGGGGCACGGCCGGCCAGGGCTTCCACCCCCGAGGAGGCCTGGCTGTAGACAGCGGTGGAACCTGGGACTGGGAGGGGTGGACCCCGGGCAAGAAACAGAAGTTACTGCCCATCTCTTTCCTTTTCTTCTCTTTGTGCCTGAGCGCAAGCCAGTTTCTCTGTCGGGGCTAGCTGCAGCTGTGACCACATGCACCGGACCCCGAGTGGGAGGGAGGGCTCCTGCCCCACGCACAAATCCATGGAGGCCCAACTCCAAAAGCAGGGGTGGGGGCTGGGGAGCTGGGGCCAGGGCTGACCTGGGTAGGGATGGGCGTGCAGACCTGAGGTCCTCAACACAGGGGCCGAGGGGCCTGTGTGCCAGCTTGCCACTTACCACCCGTCACCTTGCCCTCTTGGCCTAGAAGATCCCAACCTTTCCTGCAAAGCCCAGCACTAGGTTGTCTGTTCAAATCACTAGGCTAGCAGTGAGCTGAACTCCCTGCTCTGAGCCCTGCCTGTTTAGTGGGTACTTCTCTGGGCCCCCCGCTTGCTGGGCAGAAGCATTGTCTCACTTGCCTCGGTAGGTGGCCCCTAATCTGAGGCCTCACTCACAGAAAGCGCTCAATGAGTCCTTTCTGACCACTGGGTTACTTTAAATGCATGTTGCTGTTCATCCTCCATCCAGCAGGTGTGGTTCAGGGCCCAGGGCCAGTGAGCAGGTGAGAAGCCCCAACTGAAGAACAAAATATCGGGATGGACACCAAAGAGAACTCAGCTCCAGGGAGCAGGGGGAGCTTTGCTTTTAGAGTCTGAGCTGGTTCCAAATCCCAGCTCTCCCGCTCCTATCTGTGCGGCCTTGGGGAACACACTTCACCTGTGCCACAGTCTCCTCATCTGTGAAATGGGGACAGTGCTGCCTGCCTCACAGAGTGGCCATGAGAAGCCAAGGAGATGATGCCCGCAGAGTGCGTGCACGTGTGTGCACACACGGTAGTTATTGTCAGTTTGGTCCCAGTTGGAGCCACGGGGCTGTGTTGGATCTCAGGTGTCACTCAAAGGGGCCATGGAGGAGCACTACAAAATCATCCGACTATTTGGGGCAGAGCCCAGCTGCCGAGGGCAAGGGCTGTTCTTCGGAAACAGGTGGGAGTGGGTGTGTCTGCCTAGGGCCACTGTCGCGTCACAGGGTTACCTGGCCCTAAGGAGGGGGTGCAGGTGGGGCCACTCGGGCACACTGACAGCAGGACGAGGGGGCTCCCTGGATGGCACTCCCTGCACACCTGCCTCTCACACAGCTCACAGTGGGGAGGGCTACACGGGGGAGCAGCGCTTACCTCTCTAGAGCCTGCAGGATTTGTCCCCCTCACAAAATAATCCCAGTTTCGGTAAGTTTTCCTAACTGCACACTTGTCTTTTCGGCATGTGTGAAAATGCATGTGTGCGTTTCAAGAGGTTCCTTACAGTTGCACCGATTTTTTTTTTTAAAGCAAGGAGCTTTCCCCTTCCAAACATGAGGCTGACATCAGAGAACAATTTTTGACCCGGTTTGAGAAACGCACTGGGTGGTTTGGAGATGATGGGAATCCCAGGCGGTTGGTTGGCTCTTTCCCCCGGTTTCATTGAATGGAATTTCTCCAACGTGCCCACATCACAAAGGCACGATGCACTTTGGATTATTCAAAGTTTAGAAACACTTAGGTGATTATGGCAAATAATTCATGCAAACCCTGACAAATGCAGTTTATTCTTCTGTGCCATCCCGAGGAAGAGGAGAAACCGGCTGCGCTTTGCTCTCCTTACTTCCCAATCCTTTCAGCGACCTCTAGTGGAGGATCTTAGAAAACTACAGCACTTGCTTCTGTGAGGTTCCTGGAAATCCAGTTCAGCAAGAAGCCATTTCAACCTGGGTTCCATGTAAGGGTCCATCTGTGTTTCAGTCTCCAAGTTAGAAGCACCACTGAGACCACAGGACTCCCTGTTGTTGCTGACTGCAGTGTGCCAGCAGGGACCTGCATCGTGGTGGCCAGCAGCTCTGCATGTCAATCTGGCTGTCACTAGCCGTGTGATCACCTCTCGGCCTCAGTATTCTCAACTGTAAAACTTACCTAATAATAGGCCCTGCCCTATGGGTTACTGCAAGGACCACATGAAACGAGGCCCATCACAGGCCAGTGCAGCGTCTGCTGCGCCGTGAGCACCAGCGTTAGCAGCTGACAGGAGTCTCTGTCTGCCCACTGCCCTCCCTGCACAGGGCAGCTTCCACCTGGACACATGGTGCTCCCGGGCGGACGGCTGCACCGTGGGGCTTGTCCACGCAAACAGGGTGCCGGTGTCTATGAAGTGGTGTCGTTTTAAGATGTGTTGTCTTGAAAAGATAATGCTAAGCTTGCTCTCCCCCTCCCTCGGCCCCCTCTCCCTTCCCCTCCCTATCTCCTCTTTTCAAACTCTTATCAAGGAATGGGAATACATAACCTGGACCCAGCAAAAGTCTTGGGGAAAAAAATGTAAAAGTCTTAATAGCACCTCATATTCAGAAGACATTTGGAAAAATCGTCTTTCGGGTTTGAGTTGGAAGCATCATAGTCGCCTTTTCATTGAAGAGCTTGGTTGTGCGATGGTCTAGGACCTTCTGTTTTGTCTTCATTAGACACAGCCTGGAGGGGAAAAACGGTCCTTTACGTTCACCGTGCCGTGCGGGGTGCTGCATGTCTCCTTCTGGGTACAGCCTGCTTTGGAAGACTTTTTAAAGAGGCAGAAAGCATCTTCTGTGCATTTTAGGCAAATGTAGATTAAGGGGTAAGTGCCCTTTGAAGCAAAACATGTCCCCGTTCTGCTGATATATTTTAGCTACTCTAGCCTGGCTGGAACTTCTGAAACAATCTACATCCCTCAACAGACTGGGCAGGGAGAAGGCAGGTAAAGCTGGCAGCACAGCCCGGGGGCCTTGGCGGTGGCAGCTTGCCTTTGACAAGCTCCTGGCACCCTTCTGCCAGGGGTTCTGCCCTGCAGGGATGGCAGGCCCAACACAGGAAGTGAGGCTTCCGCAGCTCCATCCAGCAGGTGGCCAGGGTGCCCAGCCCAGCCACGAGCCAGACAGTCAGGAGGGGGCAACGGCAGGAGAGAGCTGGCCTCAGAGTCTGAAGCCTTGGGCTCCGGACCAGCCTGCCATCTGCCACCTGCATGGCTTTGGGTACATTCCCTCCCTCATCTGTGAAATGGGGATAACACCCCCGGCCCAAGGGTTGTGAGATTGAAAGGAGAGACTTTACAAGAATTCTCGCCATAAACCACTGGGGGCCGGAAGATGGTGCCCGCCCGCCCAGGCCACCGTGGAGACTCCTGGGGTTGGGCTGCCTGTCCCCACATCCTGAGACTAGATGGCCGACTCAGGACCCACGACTCCCAGGCATAATAACTGGAAATGCCAGTCGCAACGACAGTTTAACATTTTACTAAATCAATTCACACAAATTCCAAATTGCAAATATAATTAAGGACAACAGCTTCTGCTTTACCTTTTAAATCTTTCATTTTCAAATCCATCATTAAGACAAAGAAGTAAACAAAAAATTAGGTCTGTTGCAAATTCATGATTTTTCTTCCGAGAAAACAAAAAGGACATTAGAGTAAAAAGAACGCCACTGGGTGTACAATAAAGCACCACGACACAGGATTACAGACGGGGCGTCCTGGCTTCCGCGACGCGTAAAAGACACTGTTCTCTCCGCTGCTGTGCGTCAATCAGGATTTCATTAAAATAGAACTATAAAATCTCCTAGGTTACGCTAAGTCAGACACGGTCTGGAACACAGTGCTTAACAACAGTAATGCCAACTATCAGTGCTAACGTAAAAACATTTTAGAAGGTCAAAAACAATTAAACTGGAAACCAAAACCTTATTTTCCCTAGATGAGCAAAATTGAAAATGAAAGGGTTCCCGCCTCCCAGCAGGAGCGAAGGGCATCTTTTTTCTCTTTTTTTCTTCCGAGTCGGAGGCAGGGGAGGCGTGTGGGCTGGCCCCGGGGCTCCTCGCCTAGTTGGCGTCCAGCTTGGCCATTTCCTGCACGTAGATGCCTATACTCTCACTGTCGAAGAGCACGAAGTACACCGTTTTGATTGAAGAGGACATCGTGGACACAAAGTAGCTGGAGATGGCCTTCAGGATCAGCTGGGCTGCCGTCTGCTTCGGAAAGCCGTTCCTGCGGGAGAGAAGACAAGCTCTCAGCCCCGGGGGCCACCACGGTGGTCCCGGGACCCGCCCTCCCCACGGGCCGCCCCCCTCGAGGGAAGCCCTGGGGGCTGTCTGCGCCGCAGTGGCCTCCTGCTGGGTCACAGCGTCCCCTGAGCCCTGCGGCTGCTTGTACACGTGTGAGGAAGCCCAGTGCGGGGCGATGGGGCCAGACGCTGGGCAGAGAGCCATGACCCTCCATGTGCCTTTGGACAAGGCGGCGTCCAGGAAGTTCTCTGAAAGGCACGAACACCTGCATTTCTTCCTTCCTGTCATCCCTGTAACCAGCACCGAGCTTGAGCCACAGCCCAGACTCTCCACGCTCCGGTGCGAGTCACCCCAGGACGTGGCAGGAGGCGCTCTGGGAAGGCACTGACCCCTGTCCCACGTGCAGAAGGGTCGTGCCCTTCACACTGGCCTGGATCCTGTGGGCACAGGGGCTGCTGCCTGGATCCACCCCCAGCATGCACCAGCTCGTGCCGCCCCCCAGGCCAGGCTGTCCGGGGCCGTGGGTGCTGCGGGGGAACTCTGGGCCAAGGGGGCTCCTAGGCTCGGTGATGTCACCGAGTCTCCAAGCCAAATGTGTTTGGATTCACACACGTTTCTGTTTAAAGTAAATGTCACGTGGCAGTTTTTGGAATTAGGGGCTCAGAACTTAAGAGTCTGCAGTCACGCCTGGGAAGACTGGCGCTTGCCGCTCTGCATGGCGTGCTGCGTGGCTCCCGGGCCACCCTACATGTGGCAGCTTGTCTGAGCTGGTGGCAACAGCCTGGATTCGAATCCCTGACCGACCTCACTTTCCGGTTAAGGATGCTGGCGGGTGAGTGCGTGGGGCCAGCTATTGTGCAGACTTCTCTGTCACTGGGCAGACCTAGTTGTCAGTCTGCCTGAGCAAGATATGTTGGCATCCAAGGCGCTGGGCCGGCCGCCTGTTCTGGCTGGGGCTCGTCCTGGGTGGGGACCTGCTGCCAAGCAGAGAGGTTTTCAGACAGGTAGGGTGGGGACTGCTTACAACACTCCAGGCCTGTGTGCCCCTGAATCCTGAACCACCCGGCTGGTCCACTGGAGAGCCACACGCGACCCACTGTTGTCAGAGCTCAGAGCATCCCATAGCCCCAGGAGAAGACCGTTCCTGTGATCTGCTTTTGACCAAACATGGCTTCACCCAGCTTGGTGATGGTGACCTAGGGACTGCTGGAGGTTTCAGGAATGGCGCTCATTCTTAGAGGACAAGGGTGTGGAAAGTGTGGTGCACCCCGGAGTTGGGGTTCCTTCACACACAGGCAGTGCCTCGGCCACACAGCACAGCCACAGAGCAGCCCGCACACGTGACCCTGCCGCTGCGGGGAACGGGGCGCTCTGGCCCGGAGGGTGGCGTTAGATACGCACAGCTTCCCCCAAGGAGAGCCAGGATGGAGGGTGGGGGGACAGTGAAGGGACAGGGCTCCCATGCAGGTGGGCAGCCTGCTCCCCCACACCGGGCCCACGGCTGGCACAGCTCTCCTTTTTCTCACAGGCATCAAGCAGCACAGAGGATAGGGATCTGGAACAAGACGCATGTTGGGAATTGCTCGAGGTGGTCAACTTGACCTTCTGTTTTGGGAAGCATCCTCCCAGTGGTGCAGCTGCGGACCGGGCTCCTAGGGCCTGCTGCAGCCTGCACGTGTGCCAAAGGGACTCCAGGGGCTTCTAGAAAGAGCAGAGCCCAGTCTGTGGACGTGACCTGGATGCCTGGGGGCTGAGCAAAGCTGTGAGGAGTTGCTCTCTGCACGGGAAGCCCGAGACCACGCTCTGCCAACTGCAAGCTCCCCGCAAAGGAGGACATCTGTCTCAGCCTCATACCTGCACAGGTGAACTGGGCTGAGGTGAGGGCCTGTGGAGCTGCCACACGTGGCAGTCTGTCATGTGGCCTGATGGTCACATCTCCTGCTGTGTCTGCCCCGTGGGGCAGGGCTTCTGGAGCTGCCACGATCCCGTCCTGCAGCTGGTCTGTGCAGGCTACTGCATTGGGACACTTAGGGATGTCCCGCTAAAGCTGGGTGGGACGTGGCCTGGTGCAGACGTATGGTGTGTGGCCCTGGGCAAGGCCTGCTGACTGGGAGGCCCCGAGGGATCTCCTTGGAGTACCAAAAGTTTGCCAATCACTCCTGCCTGTGACCACCTGTGCTTTCTGACACAGACCTGTTCCGCCCCCCAGTGGCTTTCCATGCCTCTGCCTTGGACCCTGGAAAAAGGGTTTGTGACTGTCAATGGGGGAATGTCCTGTTACTCTACTTCACTGGTTCTCAAACTTTTTAGTCTGCATCAGAATCCTGGAGAGCTCGTCAAAACACGGATAGCTGGGCTCCACCCGGAGTTGCTGATTCAACAGGGTCTAGAGAGCACTCTTCGGAAACCACTGTTCTGTATGAGCTTGTGGGTGGGCCCAAAGGGTAAGGGTCTGCAAGTGAGGGAGAAAGGCAGGGGCCAAAGGTTTTAGACGCGCAGGAACCACACCTGCACATGCCCTCTTGTCAGAGAGAGTGGGCTGTTCTTCTGCCAAATGTGCCTGGCCTCGTCCTCCAGGGTTGCTGGTGGGGGGACATGACTCTGGATGTGTTCCTAGGAAAACTCTCTGTTGACAAACCCCCCTCTCTGTCCTAGGAAGCCATCGCCTCAGGAAGAAACCCCACCCTGGGACTGTGGCTGGTCTGGACCACGCAGGCTTCCAGGAAGGAATGGGCAAGGTAACGGCTTTCCTAATGTTTTCAAATGGAGCCCCCAAGTGCTGCCTAGTTGTCACAGTTAGAATGTTTGTAACGACACGGAACGTGTAAGTAGATGCCCTTGCAGGAGGGCATCACCCGCAGCCCCGCACCCTGCAGCACACAGAGGTCCAAGGCAGGCCCGTCCCAGCCTCCCCACGGCGGAGGAGCAGAGCGGTTCAGGGCTCGGGGTGAGAGCACTGGACAGGCCGGTGCACAGTCAGCACCAGCGCGTGGCACGTGGAGTCCTCACCCCAGAGGAGCTACCCAGAAAGCGGGTGGTCTCGAAGGGTCTTTGTAAAGGCTTGTGCAGTTGAAAACTGCCTGCCCTGCCCCAGTCCCCACGACAGCTGTCACTGGGTGACTGCTGCTGTGACCACAGTTACACTGTGCCGACAATGTTGGCCCCAAGCTCCAGAGAGCTGCCGTCCAATTTGCAATGCCCGGTCTTCATGGCAGGCTGCCACATGACCGTCGGCATGCATGGCGGGTGACACAGAGCTCTGGCACAGTGCTGATGGCTCTCAGGACAGCCATCTGCTGGCCCCTCTCTCATCTGGCCTCGCCTGCTGGTTGCATAACCATGGCCCTCAGAATGGCCATTCCTGCCTGGCCCAGCCTCTGTGCCTTCTGCCCCATCTCAGGCCTCTGTGACCATCACTCTGTCCTGCAGCTGGACCGTCTGCCTTTTCGATGAGATCAGAGCAAGAGGGGTTAAGGGCTTCTGCTCTGCAGTCAGATTTGTGTTCAAATCCCAGCTGCCTTTGGGCAGGGGCGTTAACCTCACTGAGCCTTAGCTGCTTCCACTGGAACACAGGTGCTCCGAGGGTACCCATGATGGTGGGGATGATGAGGTTGTCACTGCTGTGGCTGCCCTCAGTCCCCACGCCTTGACGCGTGGGTGCGTTTATGCCGCATGTTTCTCACCCCATGGGACTGGGACCTTGACCACTCTATCCCCCATCTCGGGCCTTCCCTCAGACTGCAGAGATGTCTGGGCTTCCCTTGCAGTCAGTCCAGCTGTGTCTGTCGTCGCCCTTCCCATGAGTCCTGGGCCTCAGTTTCTCTAGGCCAGTGCAAGGGGACCCCACAGGCATCTCAGTCTGGCACCTCTTGGGTGAGCCTGCTCAGTGAAGGCCAGGGACGCTCGTCCCCCATCCCATCTGGATGTGCAGAGGTTCTGGGTTTGAAGGACCGCATCCCAGAAAGGGTGAAGTTCCTCCAGCTCTGCTGAGCTCTCGCACCACCTGCCCTGCTGCTGGGACAGGGAGGCACGCGTGCAGGGGAGAGAGACTGAGAGCTTGCTCCTGCCATCTGCAGCAGCGGTGGAGTCTAGGTGGACTCTGGCCCAAGAAAGCTGGTCTCATTGTCTTGGCTGTTAGGGGTGGGGCCAGATGTCTTGGAAGCTTGGGTGGTACAGTGAAAATGTCACTCAGCGTGTGGACACTCTTCTCTAGGGCTAGGCCCCCCTCGCACTGTGCTACTGGCTGCTCCTTTACCATTTTTCCACGTTCTGCCTGGCTTTTGAGAATCTGCCTGTTTGAAGTTGCCAGAGGCCACTTGATCCAGAAGACCAGAGCATCAGGAGCCGAAGGCAACGGTGTGCAAGAGGCAAGTATCCCACAGGGCTGCTTCCCCTCCAGAGCTCAGGGGGCCGGGGCAGGCGGCTGCTCCTGTCTCACTGCAGAGCTCCCAGGCTTTGGGGAATGAGCTATTTCTCCTCCGAGGCCAGTGCCTAGGGAGCATGATGGCTATGCCTGGGGAGATCAGGGCGTGCCCAGGTGGTGGTTTCAAGGTTCCCTGGAACATCTACGTGCGGGTGCAGCCCTGGGGTGGGGTTCCATGTGCCTAATATCAAATTCTGAAGGTAAGAGCCTGGACCGTGTGGCTGCGGGTGCGACACTTAACCCCTGCAAGCTTCAGTCTCTGCCTTTGAGAGGCAGTGACAGCCCTCCCGCGAGACGATGCGGATAAGGGGTTTAGTGCCTGGGGCTCGAGGAATACCCACCGATGGTGGCTTGAAAAAAACTAGCTTTCAAGCTCATAAATCTAAGGAAAGTTTAATCAAACCCCCAAACGAGCTAGCCCCTGTGTCCTGTCCCTCTGGAGAAGGGTCACTTTCCTAACGTCAAACAGAGCTGAGAGTGAATCCATAAATACCGTGACCGGAATGGCCGAGGACAGGACGTCCAGATGCAGCTTCCCCAGGCCAGGGTCACTCGCTGAAGGCTCCTCGGTCCCCAGCCGAGCTGGAGGGAGCCGGCGTACAGGTGGGTGGTGGGCGGCCTGCGCCACAGCCCAGGGAAAGTGGTCCGTGGCCCTTCTCCAGCGTGTTTGCATTTATATTGTTTTAATTCTGACACGACTTTCATGCTGGAGACACTGGATGCCACAAACAAGCTGTTTTATTTCCCCTCTTAAAACCCACTGTGATTTACGGGCCGGCTCTGGTGTAATCCCATTTTGACTCATGAAAGAGAGGGCAGCTGTTCACACAGCTCCGCGGGCGAGGTCTGCCCGGCAGATGTGGCCGGGTGGCTGCGCACATGTGCCGCCTTCGGCATTTCACCCCTTTAAAGCTCTCAATTGGTTATTTTTTAAAACTTTTGACTCCATGAAAAATGTAAATAAGTTTGTAATAACAGATGCTCTTTTATTGGAATTACTTTTATGCTTCAATTAAAAATTTCCCAATAGTCATATGAAAGGGTGTGAAATTATTACCTCCAATAAAGTTTCCTACTGCCTCCCTCTTCGGAAGCACCTTTCATCAGAGTAGATCAAAGTGCATCCGAAGCACTCATTAACTGAGCCTCGGAGCCATCTGTGAGGAAGGGCAGTCCCTAGAGCCTTGCTTGATGATAAGGCAGGCCAGGCCCAGAGAGGCTGATTCATTTACCAAAGGTCACACAGCACCAAAGAATAGACCTAAAGGAGGTAGGGAGATGGGCAGGGAGTGGGGCTACTTGAGCTCTGATCAACAGGACTTTGGGACTGGCCCCTGTAACAGCTCCAGGGAAAATTCAGTCTGCTTGTCTTTGCATGTTACCTTTTGCTTTCCACATGCCTTTAAATGGTGCTAACTTTTCAAACGATGCTCCACAGATGCTCTCTGCAAGAGACGGGCACGGAGCACACCAACTGAAACGCAGACAGCACTCCAGAGCAACACGCAGGTGCTCGGGAGCCCGTCAGCTCGCAGCCAGGCACGCCTGGTCGACCTCGCACTTTGGCGGTAAAGTGGAGCTCCACAGGCAGAGTGGGTGTGGGCACAGGAACCCCTCTCCCCTCCCACACACTGTGGGGACACGGCTGGTTTAGAGCTCCAGCGTGAAGAGGGCCTAGGGACCC